>VCHM03000244.1:0-22076 GCA_006182925.3 Reinhardtius hippoglossoides
TGACCTCTGACCTCATCCAGTACATGACCTTTGACCTCATCTAGTGAGTGACCTCTGACCTCATCCAGTACATGACCTTTGACCTCATCTAGTGCATGACCTCTGACCTCAGCCAGTACATGACCTTTGACCTTTAGCACATGACCTTTGACCTCTGGCACATGACCTTTGACCTCTGGCACATGACCTTTGACCTCTAGCACATGACCTTTGACCTCTAGCACATGACCTTTGACCTTTAGCACATGACCTTGACCTCTAGCACATGACCTTTGACCTTTAGCACATGACCTTTGACCTTTAGCACATGACCTTTGACCTCTAGCACATGACCTTTGACCTCTGGCACATGACCTTTGACCTTTAGCACATGACCTTTGACCTCCAGCACATGACCTTTGACCTCTAGCACATGACCTTTGACCTTTAGCACATGACCTTTGACCTCTAACACATGACCTTTGACCTCTACACATGACCTTTGACCTCTAGCACATGACCTTTGACCTCTAGTACATGACCTTTGACCTCATCTAGTACATGACCTTTGACCTCATCCAGTACATGACCTTTGACCTCATCTAGTACATGACCTTTGAACTCTGTCAGCGGAGGTTTGACCTTAAACGAGAACTTCCTAGTGGATTTTGGTAAAGAACCCGGCGGTCCGGTTCTCGCCCACGAGCCGAGGTATCCAGGAGGAGACTGCACGTCCGACATCTGGGTGTGACAGCATCACATCTGTGTGACGTCTGCATCATTGAGATGATTCCTCTTTCTTCTTTTCGTTTCTCTGAACAGAAACATAGGCTCTTAGTTTTCTCTGAATAGAACTATCATGTCGATCAAGAGTATCTCCTGCAGCGCCTCCTGCTGCTCACACTGTAAACTCATGGTGTTTAAATAAAGTTCAGTGTCTCACATCTGTTTCCTCTTTTCACATGTGTCTGATAAAACACTGAACTGTCTGTATGTCTTTACTATAAATATATATTCACTTCATCCAACTCAAATCTTTCAAATCCCAGCCAATTCCAGTCACTACTGGTGTTCCCCAGGGTTCTGTCCTGGGGCTCCTTCTGTTTATCATCAAGGCAAGATGGCGGAGGGTGTGGATCACAGTCTGGCAGGTGCAGTTGTTCCACCTTTCCAGAAAAACCCTACTTGGCCAGATCTGCGCCTAATTAAAACCAAACTAATTCTATCATAATGGTCTTCTCGGAGGAGGAGACGTTGTGAAACGATATATGGAGTTTTAATAATAGATGATGATTGATGTCTTACCCATGTGGAGCAGCTGGGTTGCAGCCTCAACGTGCTCTGTACACCAATCTGAGAGTCCGGCAAAGTCTGCTGGTTTTCAACTCATGGAGCCATTATATATTGTAGCGTCACGGGTTCTCCCTAGGGGGGGCAGTGCAAAAGAGAGCGTACTCTGACCTCTGACCTCATCCAGTACATGACCTTTGACCTCATCTAGTGCATGACCTCTGACCTCATCCAGTACATGACCTTTGACCTCATCTAGTGCATGACCTCTGACCTCATCCAGTACATGACCTCTGACCTCATCCAGTACATGACCTTTGACCTCATCTAGTGCATGACCTCTGACCTCATCCAGTACATGACCTTTGACCTCATCTAGTGCATGACCTCTGACCTCAGCTAGTACATGACCTTTGACCTTTAGCACATGACCTTTGACCTCTAGCACATGACCTTTGACCTCTAGCACATGACCTTTGACCTCTAGCACATGACCTTTGACCTTTAGCACATGACCTTGACCTCTGGCACATGACCTTTGACCTCTAGCACATGACCTTTGACCTTTAGCACATGACCTTTGACCTCTGGCACATGACCTTTGACCTCTAGCACATGACCTTTGACCTCTAGCACATGACCTTTGACCTTTAGCACATGACCTTGACCTCTGGCACATGACCTTTGACCTCTAGCACATGACCTTTGACCTTTAGCACATGACCTTTGACCTTTAGCACATGACCTTTGACCTCTGGCACATGACCTTTGACCTCTGGCACATGACCCTTGACCCCTAGCACATGACCTTTGACCTCTGGCACATGACCTTTGACCTCTGGCACATGACCTTTGACCTCTAGCACATGGCCTTTGACCTCTGGCACATGACCTTTGACCTTTAGCACATGACCTTTGACCTTTAGCACATGACCTTTGACCTCTGGCACATGACCTTTGACCTCTGGCACATGACCTTTGACCTTTGGCACATGACCTTTGACCTTTGGCACATGACCTTTGACCTCTAGCACATGACCTTTGACCTTTAGCACATGACCTTGACCTCTGGCACATGACCTTTGACCTCTAGCACATGACCTTTGACCTTTAGCACATGACCTTTGACCTTTAGCACATGACCTTTGACCTCTAGCACATGACCTTTGACCTTTAGCACATGACCTTTGACCTTTAGCACATGACCTTTGACCTCTAGCACATGACCTTTGACCTTTAGCACATGACCTTTGACCTTTAGCACATGACCTTTGACCTCTAGCACATGACCTTTGACCTCTAGTACATGACCTTTGACCTCATCTAGTACATGACCTTTGACCTCTAGCACATGACCTTTGACCTCATCTAGTACATGACCTTTGACCTCAGCTAGTACATGACCTTTGACCTCTAGCACATGACCTTTGACCTTTAGTACATGACCTTTGACCTTTAGCACATGACCTTTGACCCCTAGCACATGACCTTTGACCCCCTAGCACATGACCTTTGACCTCTGGCACATGACCTTTGACCTCTGGCACATGACCTTTGACCTCTGGCACATGACCTTTGACCTCTGGCACATGACCTTTGACCTCTAGCACATGACCTTTGACCTCTGGCACATGACCTTTGACCTCTGGCACATGACCTTTGACCTTTAGCACATGACCTTTGACCTCTGGCACATGACCTTTGACCTTTAGCACATGACCTTTGACCTCTAGCACATGACCTTTGACCTCTAGCACATGACCTTTGACCTCTAGCACATGACCTTTGACCTCTAGTACATGACCTTTGACCTCATCTAGTACATGACCTTTGACCTCCTCTAGTACATGACCTTTGACCTCTAGTACATGACCTTTGACCTCATCTAGTGCATGACCTTTGACCTTTGCACTAGATTTTATGATTTACTTAGCACTGGCCTACTGATCTGGTGTTGGTTGGAAGCTCTGCTCCCTCATCCCGGGGACCAGGGTGGGTTCCCCAAGCAGAGTGCGTCTGTCGGGACCATAGGGCAGAGAGGGGGTGGGAGGTTAGCTGCTGCCTGGGTTGGTGTCGACGCCGGGTGTCTCTCTGTACACAATAAAAATAACAAAATTAATAAAGGGAAAGGGAAAATTGGCACTTAGGCTCTCTGACAAACAAGTATGCAGTTTTAAAAGGGGCAAGGAAAAAATTGGCAATGAAGATCTCTGTAAAAATTAGAAAAATAAATAGAATAAACATAATACAAGGGGCAGTGAAAGATTGGCCCTTAAAATCTCTGTAAAAGATAAAATAGAGAAAATATAAAAGGGAAAGGGTAAAATGGGCATTTTTAAGATCTCAATAAAAGGGGAAGGGAAGTTGGCACTTAAGATTTCTGTAAAAGAGTAAAAAAAGACTAAAAGGGGAGGAAGCTTTTGGCAATTTTAAGAAAACAAAATAAAAGGTAATACATAAAAAACTAAAAGACAAAAAGCGTGGTGGTTGAGAGGGCGCCCCTGGTGTGTGGGTCCCGGGTTTGAATCCCCCGAAGCCAGCCGTGTTGAGTTTGTGGTTCATGGTTGGGGGATTCCGAGGGAACCCAGGCAGCAGACTAGGTGGGATAAAAACAGAAAGCAATAAAACAAAGAAAACAGGGGGGATTTGAGGTTAAAACCAAACAACGGGTGTAAAAGAGGGGGTGGAAGTGGGTTACCGGTCGTTGAGTCCTGTGGGGGTGATGGTGTCCAGTTTAAAAATCCACCTGTTTTTTGGCCCTCTTTCTCTGCTCCGTGGTCCAGTGGTCGTTGGCCTCTAGACCTGAGATAATGATGTTCTTTATGGGGTGTAATTGAAAATGCGTGACTATGGAGGTGGTGAGTTTGCCTTCCCCAATGTAATACAGGTGCTGCTTAAAACGGGTGAGTATGCTGTGCTGAGTTTCTCCGATGTAGTGCTTATTGCAAATGGTGCATGTGATGATGTAAATCACATTACTGGTGCTGAGGGAAAATGTGCCGAGTGTGGGGAATGCTGTTCTACTGTGGGGGTTGGAGATGAATTTTCTGTTTCTGTAATGTGTGGTGTATGGTGTTTGGGTGGGGGGTCTATTGTCTAGGTATTTGGACTTGATGAGTAGGTTGTGCAGGTTACTGTTCTTTCTAAATGCTGATACTGTCCTGTGGTTATGGAATGCCGGATGTAGTGCTTGGGTGTGGGTGAAGTTATGTTTTATGGTGTTGTGGAGTGTAGTGACCTGATATGAAAAGGTGGATATGAAGGGTATTATGACAGGGTTGGTATCGGAGATGGTCTCGGAGTGGTCCCCGCCCCCAAGGTTAGGGTTAGGGTAAGGTTTGGGTTAGGGTTAGGTATAGGGTTGGAAAGGTTAGGGTTAGGGTTAGGGGTGGAAAGGTTAGGGTTAGGGTTAGGGTTGAGGGTGGGGTTAGAGTGATAGGTGGGGGGCGGGAGTGACTCCGAGGTAGAGACCGGGGGTGGAGCATTGCTGGAGCGAGTAGGAGCGAGAGAAGCCAAGGTGCTATTCTTTATTTGGGGAGGAAACGTTTGGAATAACCTCTGGTTCTGAGGACACGGAAGAGGGTGGAGATTGCTAATTGGAGGTCTGCGGAACGGGATGATAGTCTAAAAAAACGGATGATTTGGGATTTAATGATACCTTTAAATGTGTGTTTGGGGTGATAACTCTGTTTATGAAGAAGGGCGTGTGTGTCTGTTGTTTTAAAGTAAACTCTGGTGAGTAGTTGTGTGTATGTTGAATTACTTGCAGGGTCCAAAAAAACTGTTGTATCCAGAAAATTAACTGAGACCGGATCTATAATGTATTTAACCTTAATAGAGGGGTGGTGACTATTTAGTGTATTAATGAATGCGGGAAATAGAGTGATGTTATGTTGCCAAATACCGAAGATGTCGTCCAGGAATCTAACGTAGATGAGTGGTTTGTGGGTGCACTTGGCCAGTGCCTCTCGCTCCCACTCGCTCATGTAGATGTTTGCGTACGCTGGTGCGTAGCGCTGTCCCATGGCTGTGCCGTGGATCTGGAGAAATTGTTGGTTATTGAAAGAAAAATCGTTATTATTGAGACAGATGGTGAGAAGTTGGATGATTTCTTTGTCCGGTCTATTGCTGTCAGGGTTGCTGTTGAAAATGGAAGCTATTGCCTTTAAACCTATCTCTGTGTTGATATTTGTGTATAAACTGTCAATATCTATTGTGAATAAATGTGACTGGTTTGGCACAGCCATGGGTCGGATGATGCTAATGAAATGATAAGTGTCCTTAATGTAACTCGGGTGTTTGTTGGAAAGGGGCCCGAGGAAATGTTCAATGTATTCTGAAATATTATATGAAGTGCTACTACAATCTGAGACTATTGGTCTGCCGGGAGGAACTTCATAGGGGGTGGTCCAGGTTTGTGGTAGTTTATGTATTTTAGGAAGTAGATAAAACTGTCTGGGGCGGGGGTGATCGGGACCAAATAAGTAGGTTTTTTGTTTATAAGAGATGATTTTATTGTTATACAGAGTTTGAATGATGTTACGGAGTAGTGATTGTGTTTGGCTTTGTATGTCTGTTGGAATCGGTCTATAGTGATTTGTATTTGAAAGTTGTCTGTTTGCCTCCAGTAAATATTGCTGTCTATCCATGATGACTATTTTGGAACCTTTATCTGCCGGTTTTATTATGATGTTGGGGTTATGGATGAGTTGTTCTAAGGCCCTGCGTTCAAGCCCCGAGAGGTTGTCTGCTACATCCCCAGGGGGCCGATAATCCCGCAGGGCCTGTCTGTTCTTTTGCACCAGGTTTATTGTGTTTTTGTGTGACTGGGCTGTGGTAGGTTCCCAGTTGGATTTTGAAATGAAAAGTTTTTGCATATGGACCGGTTTATTGTAGAAATGGCTGATGATCTTTAAGCGTCTATTGTAATGGTGTAGGTCCCTATGGAGTTCCTCCCAGTCGAAATGTGTGGGGCGTGGAATAAAAGAAAGGCCCCTTTCCAACAAGTGGATCTGGTCTGTGGTAGGGGTGAATAACTTGGAGAGGTTGAGGATGTTGGATGTTGAGCTCCACCCCAGGTCAGGTGTGGGGTCCGGGTTGGGTGAAGGGTCTGTGTCTAAACTGTGTGTGTGTGTGACCGGCTTGGGTTTGGGTGAAATTATAAATTTAACTGTTTGCACCAGTAAGTGAAGATTGCCTTTGCAGTGTCCGGTTTACAATGGATGTTATCGTGCTCTGTAAAAAATGTGTCGTGCGGTATTTCTGCTAAAAATGGGAAGAATGTGGCTATGGTGTTGTTGATTAATTTCAGATTATTCTGTTGTCTGCTGGTGAGGTTGGGTGAGAAGTTTATGATGGGGAAGTAGATGTCGGCATTGGGGAAGGCAAGTTTGGCCCATTTGTGAAGTGCTTTAAGCTGTTTGCAGGAAGTCTGCTTGGGGTCCTGGTCTTTATTGTTAATGCCGACGGAGAGGATCACAATTTTTATTGCTGGATTTGGAATGGTCTTTTCGCAGACCTTGACAAAATGGTGCATGTTGGCACCGGGATAGCTGTCTAACTGTATGTTGGGGTTGTTGTGAAGGGGGATTCTGTTGATGTTGGAATCCCCCAACACCAGGACTGGTTTTTCTGCCTTTGAAGGACCAGTCCTGGATTTTCCGGTTCGGTCGTGCAATGTGGTGGGTGGGTTTATAGGTACCTGGGATGGTTGTGTGTTGTAGATGGAGTGGAGAGGAGGTGGAGGAGGGTCCCGGGGTGCTGTCGTCCAGTGTTGTAGGTGTGCTGGAGTCCGGAGTGGCACAACCGGGGGTGGGTAGCTCAGGAGGCGTTGTGGGGAGGTCTCAGATGCGGCTTCAGATATGGCAATGTTAGCCTTCATAGGCCCGCTCATCATTTTGGGTGACCCTCCCGTTGGTGTAGTGGGGGCTCCTCCTTGCTCCGTTGTGCCAGTCCGGGCACCAGCGCCACCTGTGGGTGTGGAAGGGGGAGAGGAGATGGTGTCAAGGGTGTGGATCGAAACATTGGAGTTACTATGGACTGTGTTGAGTGATATGGTCTGTAGTTCTAAACTGTTGTTGTGTGCGTCTGTTACCTGGTGGATCTGTGCTTCTGTGGTTCGGGGGGTCTTTCTGTCAGGTTGTGATTCAGTGCTAGTGGTGGGTAAGTCAGGGGTGATGGGGTTGGTGGTCGGTTTGGGTAAAATGGTCCGTTTGTTAAATGTTGGCAGGATGGGTGAGAGTTGGGGGTTTGGTCTAATTCCCTCCGTCCCCTGGGTGACTGGTTTGGGTCCCCAGGAGACTCCCCAGGAAACTCTTGCTGGGAGAGGGGTGGGGGTGAAGAAGTCCTGCTGTGGGGGTGCCCTCTGTGGCTGCAGAGGGCCCTTGTTGTACATAGGGTGGGTGGGGAGTGCGTGAGGTGTCGTCTGTTGTTGTCTTAGTCTGGGGGGGTGGGTACGTCGTTGGGGTAGTGGTTGTAGTATAGGGATAGTCGGCCTTATCGGGGGTTGTGTCGGGGTGGGGAGAAGGGGTGTCCGGTGATGTTTTGTTGGATGCTGTTGTGGTGTGGGTGGTACCTTGTGTGACCTTAGTAGTGCCGGAAATTCCTCTTCGTCGGACAGCTCCGGGATGGTGGGGAGAGAGCTTTCCAACCTGGTCTTATTTCTGGGAGAAGGTGGGAGGTTATGATGATTGCTGCTGGTACTGTGGTGTTGTGTGTGTTTCTGTATCAGCCGTTCTGTGGCTGTTACTGTTTCTGGCCTGAACCTCTGCCCATACCTCTTTTTAGCCCAACCTGTGGCTATGAGTAGTGCCACTGGGTTGTGGTTTGTGTGGCTGAGGGTGTGTATGGTGTTGTGATAATGTTCCTGTAATATCTGCATGTTTGCCTTCATCCATTGTCGTGTTGTTCTGCACCCTGTGTCGTGTAATGTCTGTGGGTGTGGCTGGTTTTATAAAATCTGTCAGACGGTTAACTTGACGCATCATACCAGGTGGAAAAGTGTTTGTGGCTAAGCAGTGGTCTGTTGTGTGCTTGTGGTGTATGGCCTGTATCAGTTTGAATAATTGTTTGGCTGTTGCTCTTGTTTCTGGGTCTGGTGCTTGATTCAATGTGTGAGTGGGTGCTGTGTCCATGTTTGTGTTCCTAAGTGTAGTGTTGTGTCTGTGTTGTGGTCTTGTATGTGTGTTGAGTGACATGAGTGGCTGTGGTGTTGTGTTGTTGTGTGAACTGTCGTCTAACCACTGAACCACTCAAAGATGCGGTCTTGTCTCTGTTAAAATACATTTTAATCGTCGAGGTGTGGGCTCTTACCTTGTTGGCGTCCGTGGAGGTCTCCGAGGTCCAGGTGTGCTGGGTGGCGTGGGCCTGGGTCTCTGGTTGTGGAGCTGGGGTGGTGTGATGGAGAAGGAGCTCCCAGATGTCCGTGTTATTGCAGGTGTGTTGAGCTCAACGGGAGAAAAGAGTTTAATAAAAAAGTCTCCAGAGTGTTTGGGGCTATAATCCTCCCGGAAAAGGGTCTTTTTGCGGCCAAAAGTTTTTTGTGTAAAAGCAAAAAATAAAAATACTAAAAGGCCTCAGGCAGAGACCCACCCTGACGATTAAAAACACTAACTTAACGATTAAAAAGACATGCTAAAAACAGTTAAAAGCAAGGGTGCTACAATGCTTAAAACGGTAAAAAGCAAGAATGCTCTATAAAAGAGTTAAAAGAGATAAAAGAGTCCAAGGTGACGTACCGTGGAGTGGTTCCTTAAAAATCCCTGACGTTTCGCAGTGGTGCTGCTTCTTCAGAGGGTAGGGTTAGGGTTAGGGTTAGGGTTTAGGGTTAGGGGTAGGGGTTAGGGATGAAAGCACATTGGAGAAGGAGATATTCTTGAATAACTTTTTTTGTGAAGTTGGTAGAATATCTTGACCCCCAATGGGCTATTATCCATACTCCTAAAGGGCACCCTAACTTCACCCCAGAAACCCCCAATCCCACTTACTCAACCACCATGCCAACCAAGGGCTCTGGCATAGCCCTTATACCAGCTCTAGACCAAATACCATAACCCAAAACACCAACGGGTGTGTACTTACCCCCTGCACAGCACAGACTATTTGTTAACACCGCAAGGTAGCCCTAGTCTGGCCAGTCAGTGTTGTAGCATTTGGCACAGCCTTCTGGAAAGAGGCTACAAACTCATGGAGAAAATATACCGTACCACGTTCTCCCCAGGTCCCCCCAGGGATAGGAGCGGTCAGGGCCAGCCGTGATGTACACTGCTTCAGGACACTCACCACCAGGCCCACCAAGGGCTCTGACATATCCCCCCACAGCAAATTCAGACACAAACCCTAACCCCACCCCAACCACCAACCACCAACCCTAACCCTAACCCTTCATCTGACTGATACAAACTACAACTCCCAGTATGCATGTGTGTTTAATCATATAACTGGTGAGTTGGTTAAAAGAAGTTTTCATTAAATCAGAGTGTGAGTCTCTTTGTTCGTCTACGTTCACATAGTTTTTAAAGTGCAGGTTAGGGTTGACCATGCCACGGGGTTCTCACCACAGCAGCCAGAGACAAACCATTTGGGTTTAAATTTACTTTATTAATCCAAACAGAAACTCACAGACTAACTCAAAATATGCCAGCACTTCCTGCTGGCAACTCAGCTTTTCAGCTCTGTCTCTGTGTGACTGTTCATGAGTGTCTCTCCATGTGTCCGTCTCAGTTCTTCTGTGTCTTTCTGAGGCAGCTTTGCTGCTGCCTTTAGTATCAGAGGATCAATGAGCTAACAGCTCTCACCTGCACTGATTGATCCTCTGGTCCAGGTGAAGGTGCTCTCCCTGCTACCTCCACAGACACAAAACAAACACAAAGACCTCATCACTTCACTTGGTATCAGAAACGACCGGGATGTGAACCCAGGCGTCACTGTGGAGAGAGAGAAACTGCAGCGGATCTGAGCTCCATGTCAGAGTGGAGGCCTCAGGTTCTCTCAATCAATCAATCACATTTTATTTGTCATATTCACAAATCCAAGTTTGTCTCACAGATGTTAACAAGGAGCAACTTCCTCTGATCTTAACTCGACAAGAGTCAAATAGAAACTTTGTGATCAGTGAATAAAGCTCAGTCACATGTGAGGATCCTCTCCCAGGACACAAGTCCAACAGATGCTGATGGAACTGAACACATCAACAGGATTCACTACATGAGAAGAACCAGTTTGTAACATCATGTTTATAGTGTTTATACATAATGTCTGATGGAGATGAAGAAGCAGATGAACTGAGGAGTTCCTGTCAGTGATGGTAGAAGATGTGAGAACCTAACCCGACATGTTGAGAACAAATGGACTCAACTATCTGAGTGAATATAAAGATGATCAATGAGGATCAAGGATGTCACTGTGATACTGTAACTACAGGAAGTACTGATGTGTTTGTGTCTGTGTGTATATGTGTGTATTTGTGGGTTTCCACCACATCTGTAGCTATTAAATGCTCCGTTATGGTCTGCAGATGTGTGTAAGTGGTTACAGGTGTTTACAGATGTTTAACAGATGTTAACAGCTTCAGATTCAGCTGATAAATCCACAAACTCCTGTCAAACTCCTTGTCACGGTCCGGTCACTGAGGACCGTGACAATGGCCTCATCCTGGCATGTGCTGATTGTTGGGGGGGTGGATTGGAAGCAGGCGTCGCTGTCGGACTCATCGGACCCAGTTTGATACTGGTAGGTCATGTCTGCTTCACTGACAGAGGTTAGAGCAGGAAAAAACACAATCAAAGCATTTAATGACATTTGTTATGGTTTTCTTTATATTTTTGTACCAAGAGACACAACTTCGGTCAATAATGAATCAGTGATCAGATCAAGAGTAAAAGTCGTACCTGAGCTCAGAGTCAGAGTTAACTTTGTGTCCTCCGTCGTCCTTCGCTCTGTCTCCACCCTCTGAACGCTCAGTCCGTCCTCGTCGTGTTGCTGCGGCGACCCTCCTCGTCATCCATGTGTCGGTGACGTGACGTGAGTTCAGAGCTGCCGAACACAGACTCCGCTGTTCGTCATCACTGGAGTCTCTGAGAAAACAGATTGATCTCAGTCTGACTCAGCATTTTATCCAACACTGAATCAGCAATATCCAAGTATGACTCAGTAATATATAAGAATGAGTCAGCAATACTGAAACATGACCAGGGAATTTCACACATCAGTCTATTTTTTTGATGTATGACTCAGCAAAATGTACCCAGACTGGGCAACACTGATTGATGATTGATATTTCACCCTGGGTTAGCTATCAGCAATATTTTAAGTATGATTCATCAACAACAAAGTGTGAATCAGCAGTTTTGAATCCAAGTCAGCAGTTTTTCTTTGTGGCTATACATCAAGATGATGAAATAACACAACATTCATACATTTACATGATATGAGACCTCGTGATAACTGTGGCTACTCACTGCTCCTCCTCGCTGTCATCCTGGAAGGTCAGAGGTCGCATGCAGACAACACACATGTTTCTTAAACTGTGGAAACATGGCCGACAGTATACACCTGAAAAAACAACACAGCAGCTAATAAATACTCAGCAGAGCTGGAACGACTTGTCCCATAAAAGGTTTGATAAAATATGACACAGAGCAGAAGATTGATCATTTTCTATATGTAAAGAATTTTATACAAAATAATGAAAAAATAACTTTAAACTCAATCAACAAAAACCTAAATGTGAGAAACAACATAAAAAACTATAAACCGTCACCGTGACATCACCCGTTGGTTTGAGTGGTGTTGTTCTGAAGCCTCAGTTTCACATTTTGTTTCAGCACCATCTTGGTTTTTTAAAACCAGAAGTAACCATATTTGGAGGATTAGGGGGTGGAGCCCGACTGAGTGCTCGATGACACGCCCACCCTCACCTTCCACCTGCACCCATTGGATGGTACTAGCTTTCAATCACACTGTGGTATCCACCCCCCAACACACCGCTTTATGGTCTGTTTGACTCTAAATTATCATAATTTACAAAATGAACATCAGCTGTATTGACAAAGACTTGAAACTAGAGATTGAGACAAACTCCTTAATGTTATAAAGAGAGAAGTAGAGTCACTTTCTCATTGACTTCTATAGAAACTACCAGTGGAGTCGCCCCCTGCTGGTCAGAGGGTTGGTCATGATGTTCCTGAAATGCTCTGGAGGTTCTGTATGTGGGAACAAATGTCTGAGTCAGTGTCTCTGGACATTTTCTGGATCTTCTCCTGCAGCCTCCTGGTAACATGTCAGAGTGAGTCCATGTGAGGAAACAGCAGGACAATGTGTGGAAGCTTCCCAGTGAGCGAGTGGACGTGTTGATGAGGTTTCTAACACGTGACGGACGTGAAACTGAAATACCCCTTCCCACTGTCATCCTGGCCAATGTTCAATCACTTCGCAACAAATTTGAAGAACTTCAAGCAAGTGTGAAGTTCCTGGAGGAGTATAGTAGTGCCTGTCTCCTGGCTTTCATTGGAACATGGCTTAAAGATCACGATCAACTTTCCGACCTGGAAATAGATGGCTTTGGAGTTCCCTTTTACCTTGACAGAGACCCCTCGGTGACCGGTAAGTCACTCGGTGGAGGTGTCTGTCTATATGTCAACAAGTCCTGGTGTAACACTGTGGTCATCAGGGAGACTCTGTGCACCCCCGATATCGAACTATTGTCTGTATCCCTAAGACCCTTTAATCTGCCAAGGGAATTTCCCCAATTATTTGTCACACTTGTTTACATTCACCCAAAGGCTGATGTGGATGTGGCAGCTCAGACCAAAGCAAGGACCGTTAGCACCGGACGCTCTGAACTTTGTTATGGGATCAGTATGTAACATGTCCTTCTTGGTTTACGAAATGTCTTGACCTTTGTTATGGCTCGGTCAAAGGAGCTTTTAAATACTGTGATCACTCTGATGTTCTCTGTTCCACGGGACATCTGTCCCCTTGTGTCCGTCCTGGAGACGGATCCTCACGTCTGTCTCTGAGGTTTCTACCTTATGTACCTGTTAAAGGTTTTAGTAGTTTGACTCTTGAGGGAGAAGAACAGAGGACGTCTCACCTCGTTAGAGACCAGGAGACAAACTGGGATTTGTGAATATGGGCTATACTAATATAATTTGATTGATTGATTGAACATGCTCAGTGCTGGAAATTCATAGCGCACATGGGATGGTGTTAAGTCAATGATGGGGTTGCAGTCCAACAAGGGTGTAATTTCCTTCCATGCAAATCTGATATTGACCTCTCTAATGATCTTAAGTCATTTTATAATCGTTTTAACATCCATGATTTTAGTAAGGAGCTGGCAGTTTTTAACAATGATGGGCAGGATAGCACAGAGGTTAACAGGGACAAAGTTGTTAGACTTTTCCAGGGAGTTAAAGAAAGGGAAAGCCCTGGCCCTGATGGAAAATAAAGCTCCAAAATCCTCAAATGACTAGAGGCCTGTGGCGCTTACCTCCCTTGCGATGGAAACACTACAGAAAATTGTGAAGGAGGTACTAATGAATGAAGTCCAAGCAGAGTTGGATCCTCTCCACTTTGCTTACAGGTCATGCAGGTGTGTTGACGATGCACTTTACTAAATATGACTGGGTCAGACTTAGAGGGGGCAAAATCTTTAGTAAGACTACTTTTTATTGATTTTAGTTCTGCTTATAATTGTATCCAGCCTCATATTTTAGCACAGGGGTTGTCATTCTAGGTTCTCTCCCTCACACCAACTGAAGAAGCTCGTTACCTAAGCTTCTTCTGTGATTAACAATAAAACATTCACTCAAACAATAAAGAAAAGAGGAGGAACCCTTTCATTGCTCTGAGATGAAGAGTTTTGGGATTTTCTCAGCTCTCAGTTTCCTGTTTTATTTAGAAAGGTTGCTCCTGGTATGTCTGTAGCTTAATATCCTGCCTTTGTCCTGTTTCCCGTCCCCGTGATTGTCTGTATCTGTTTCTCGTGTGTTTCACCTGTTCAATCACCCTCCCTTGTGTTTAGAAGTCTCTGTGCTTCCCTTTGTCTTGTTCCCAGTGTTTATAATGTTTTTTCAGTTTTATTTTGTTTCTTTTAACCTAGTTTCTTTTGGACCCTACTTTCTTTTGTATCTTGTTCTTTAGTAGTGTTATTTTTGCCTTATTAAAGGACGTCTTTCCATATTTTACTGGCTCCTGCGTTTGAGTCCTGATTTTCTCCAATTCCTTACAGAACCAGATTAAAATGAGTCATTTAGCGGAAGTTATATTTCCTCAGACTCTGTTCTGACTCAGCTCCTCCACAAACACACCACCAGGAGAAATTCCTCTTTTCTGTTCCGGTGTTAACTCTTCATTTCTATCTAGTTGTAAAACCAACATATTATTACATGTGTTTTTACATCTAAATCTCTGTCTTTTCTTTTAGAACATTTGGATCTGTTTGTGTTGCGGTCATGTTATCGTCTCACCTGTACAATGTGCGAAGTGACAGACGACCATATTGTTGTCCTCTGACTTCACCACCTCTCCACAGGCTAGACATGTGACGGGTGACGACAGACCCAGAAGGTGAGCTCCCCCAGGTAACCTGACACACACACACACACACACACACACACACACACACACACACACACTAATGCAATTCTTTGAGACATCAGATGATAGAAATGTTTTGGTTGGGACCTCAGTGCTAATACAGATGGACGACATGACAGCTACCAAAACTAGAGCAACATCATCAAGTTACACTTACTAACAATAAGTCTGTCACTCAGCAGCAGTGACTCTGACATCATCACATGATAATATATATTATAATATTCAGTTAGTAAATTTAAATTGAATCTTTGTGTTGCTCCTGATGTATGTAACTTCAGTCTGGTTGTGTACATTTTTGTACCTGAGCAGGAAGGTTCGTAGTCGACTCCCTCTTCCACCTTCACCTCCTCCTTCCTCCTCTGCCAGGTTTCGGACTGCAGACTTCCTAAGAGCTTCCCCCTCCGCCCTCCTCTGACTAAAGATCTGTTGACGGAGGAACTGTGCCCTCTCCTGATGAACACGTAAATTACAACAAAAACAATTACACAACTCACTAGAATCATGTTTCCTTCCTCCTCTAACAATCAGCAGAGGTTTTTATTTACAGACTCTGACCAACACTGCTGCTGAGGAGACTCTGAGCAAGGCACTGTTCAGCACATTTCCTCTGAATGAATCAGTTCTGGTGTTTGTTGTGCAGATTGTTTCAGTGATGTGAAGACAAACTGTTTTTACATGTGTTAGTGTCACATTATTTAACTTCTGTGCTTTATGAGATCACTGGGTTTGTATTTAGATAAATGTAATGAACTGAGAGTGGGTCAAGGTCTGCAGGTCTGATGTGGTTCAGGTCTGATGTGTTTCAGGTCTCATGTGCATGTACATATATGCATGTATATACTCATACATATATGTGTCTCTGATGTAATGTGCAGCGTGAGGAGACATATTTCCACTTCCTATTGTCTGGCATCGTCCTTCCTGTTTTATATTCTAACATAATTTTTCGATGTAATGAACCTTCATGACTTTGGTTTTTATTAGTGAAGATTCTCTTTAATAAAACTCAGTTTCATAAATGTGTTTGTAATTATGAGTGGAGAAGTGCAGCTGGTGTTTTGTTGTGATGCTGACTGACAGACTGGCAGGCTGCCTCTGATTGGTCAACAGACTCATAACAACAATAAGTGAAACAATGGATGAAGAACCAGAGGAGACGGTTGGTGTTGTTATCAAATCTATCAGTGTGTGTGTGTGTGTGTGTGTGTGTGTGTGTGTGTGTGTGTGTGTGTGTGTGTGTGTGTGTGTGTGTGTGTGTGTGTGTGTGTGTGTGTGTGTGTGTGTGTGTGTGTGTGTGTGCGTGTGCGCACCTGCTCTCTCCCTGGATGATATGAAGCACAGATGAGTCGTCGGCAGCGTTGGACAAAGCCTCCAATCAGAGAGACGAGCAGAGTCAGGCCCAGCAGGAACCCTGCAACACAGACCAGAACCAGTGAGACCAGTGGAACGTCTGCTGCTGGTCACAGTGAGCAGCTGCAGGTTTGATACTTTGCTCAAAGGCTCCAGACTACAGATTCAGTGATTATCTGTGTGTGTGTTGTATTTATATCTCTATAGGTTATAGATACAGTGTGTTTTTATCTGTTATTGATAAATCTCTTATTTAAAGGTTCAAAACTTGTTTTGTTTAATGATTATTAAATTAAATTCTTTCAAATATTTTTCTGCACTTTGATTTTTAACTTTTTGTGGTTTTCTGATGAGATAGATTTTAGGTTAGGGTTAGGGTTAACTGCCCAGTTTGCTTTGGGGATTTTCAGCAGGGTTAGGGTTAGATGATTTTGAGCAGGCCAGCAGTAGAAGACCTGAGGGAACGGTTTGGAACATATTCCGATAAACAGTCAGAGATGTATGAGGGTGCTGTACCATTAAGAGACTTAAAAATAAGTATAATAATTTCTAAATAAATCCTCAGTGATTCTGAAAGCCAGGGTAAATCCTGAATATAGTGTATTACAGAAGTCCAGGCGAGAAAGTATGAAAGCATGAATCACCTTTTTGGTATCTTCCAGAGTGAGGTACGGTCTTACTCTTGCAAGGTTTCTTAAATGATAAAAGGCAATCTTTGTGACGTTGTTTATGTGTGAATTAAACAAGTCTTCTGAGTCAAGTGTAACACCCAGGTTCTTTACTTTTGATTTGTTGTGATGCGCCAATGCACATGTTTTTTTAAATAAAACACGTTAAAACAGTGTTTGTCTTTGGTCCGACTTCACCATCCGTTTCTCTTAACTGTCAATCAAAAATACAAACGCTCTTGTTCGTGACCTGATGTGACTCAGAGCTTTTGATTTTGATGTTGATTTGTGTTTCAGGAAATTCCTGTAGTCTCACTTTCTTACCCAGAGTGACACATGTGTTGTAGTTTGGCTCTGACGGCTCCAGTAGACACTTTCTGCTGATCACAGTGACGTTTCCTCCTTGCAGGATGTTAAACGAAGCCACCAGGTCTCTGAAGATGTCTGAGGCAAACCCTGACCCATTCACCTGCACTGTCACGGTGACTGGGGCTGACGGGACAGCACAGTAACCATGGTTACCATCCATTTGACCAACATCAGTCATATACTTATATGACATCGCTTTTTTTATCTCACCTCGGGCCACCACATCCCCCGTCAGCTGGTGGCCTACCTGATCCAGGATCCAGAACACCAGAAAGTCCAGCGCCACCAGCAGGCTCCCCACAAGGAGATACTTGATGACTGAGACCACGCCCACCAACACCACCCGCCACTCTCCGCTGGACAGGTGCCACGACACTGGACAGAGGGGTTGAAAAGGTCACTTCAGTTCACATCAGTATTTAGGTCCTAGTTTACACACACACACACATGCAGGGGCACTGACGTGGTGTGATGTAGGTCTTGGCCTCTCTGCGTGTGATTGGCAGGACTGACACTCCGCCCCCTGAAGTCACCTGTTGGTCAAACTCCTCAAACTGAGAACTGATGTAGATGTTGTCAAAGTTGAGCTCCCGGAGATATCTACGTCTGTACTGCACTGCCCTGCACACACACACACACACACACACACACACACACACACACACACACACACACACACACACAGAAGTGTACAGTAATTAAAGTGCAGCGCCCACCATCGATACTGTGCACCTGATAAAAAGCAGACTCTGACCTCAGGAACGAGATGGCGAGCAGGAAGAGGCCACCGTATTTTAATGGCCCGCCGAGTTTCTGAAACACCTGCAGGTCCGAGGAAACCTCGTCCATGATGTCCTGAGACATCTGCTGCAGAGACTTACTGCTGTTGTTGTCCAGGTCAAAGGTCACAGAGGCCGATATGTTGAATTCAAACTCCTGCTTCATTTTCTCAAATGCTGCAACTATGGCTTTAGGGAGACGGAGGCAGAGTGACGTCAGACAGGCAGGCAGGCAGACAGACAGGCAGGCAGGCAGACAGACAGACAGGTAGACAGACAAACAGACAGGCAGACAGACAGACAGACAGACAGACAGGCAGACAGACAAACAGACAGGCAGGCAGACAGACAAACAGACAGACAGACAGGCAGGCAGGCAGGCAGGCAGCAGGACAGCAGACAGACAGACAGACAGACAGACAGACAGACAGGCAGGCAGACAACAGGCAGGACAGGCAGACAGACAGCAGACAGACAGACAACAGGCAGGCAGGACAGACAGACAGACAGGCAGACAGACAAACAGGCAGGCAGACAGACAGACAGACAGACAGACAGACAGCACAGACAGACAGACAGGAGCAGAGACAGACAGGCAGGCAGACAGACAGACAGACAACAGGCAGGCAGCAGACAGACAGACAGACAGACAGGACAGACAGACAGACAGACAGCAGGCAGAGCAGACAGACAACAGGCAGGCAGGCAGACAGACAGACAGACAGACAGACAGACAGACAGACAGCAGGCAGGCAGGCAGACAGACCAGACAGGCAGCAGCAGACAAACAGCAGGCAGGCAGACAGACAGACAGACAGACAGACAGACAGACGACAGACGACAGACAGACAGACAGACAGACAGACAGACAGACAGACAGACAGACAGACAGAAATAATGTGCAAAGGAAGTCGTGATACTGGTGTCCAAAGAATGGTGGTGATAACATACTGATGAAATGATGATAATGTTCATAATAATGTTCATAATAATAGTGCATATTCTGCATACTAATAATGTGCAGTCATAGCATAGCAATGAAAATAATAATACTAAATATAATAGCATATAGTATAATAATAGTAATAGCGATGTAGTGATACAAAATGTATTTATGACTACCATCATATATACACTGTTTACCCACAGACATAATTTATGGATATGATATATAATATGAATATGGTGTATCCTACCAGAATAGATTAGATCACATATCACATATGATATTCTAGATGCAGTTCAGTATACTTCAGTGTTGAGTATAAGAGGAAAGAGTAGACGAGCAGACTGTCTAGTGAAGGTTATAAGTTGGTTATAACTAGCAGAGGCAGATGAATTGTATATCCTGATATCACCAGGCAGGAACTATTCCCGGTGTCATTCCTTTGAACAGTGCAGTTGAATGAGTCTGTTGCTGAAGTTGCTCTTAAGTTTGTGCACTGTGTTGTGAAGGAGGTGAGCAGCATTCTGTCCTCTGCCACCTTCTGCAGGGTGACAGAGGTTTAGAGCTGACAACAGACTTTATTGAGTAAACCCTAACCCTAACCCTGTTGGTGTCCTTTGCTGTGATGCCTGCACCCCAGCACACCACAGCAAAGAAGATGGTGCTCGCAACAACAGACTCGTAAAACATCTGGAGCAACTTATTGCAGACATTGAAGGAGCTGAGCCTCCTCAGGAAGTAGAGCCAGCTCATACCCTTCTTTTAAGCAGCCTTGGTGTTGGTGGACCACTCCAGCTTATTATCTAGTTTCACGCCCAGGTACTTGTACAATGGGACAATCTCCACACATGCCACTATGGTAGTGTCGTCTGTAAAATGAGTAAAGTAAAAAAATAAAAAATGAAGTTTTCAAAAACAGATGAACTCACGAGCTGCAAGACGTTTTTTCAGATGGTTGGCGATGTACGAGGGGATGATGCAGAAGAACTCGCCGGCTGAAAGAGAAAACAATGAGTCTTAGATATCAGTGATCAATAAAAACATCAAGCTTATTACTTAAGTGATGTTTGGTCTACGGTAGCCCTGAGGGTCAAATACGTCTTGTTTGTGATTGGACAGAAGTCAATTCAGCTCTCAACTCTCGACTGCTGTGATTGGTTGGTGGTTGTTTAAACCACCAACAGAGTTGTGATCATGTGAAATATGTTTGTCGGATGGAAATGATGAAGTTAACAGAAATAAAAAATATCCAAGTCCTTTTCTACAGTGAATGTGTGGAGAGGTAGGTGCTCATTTGAAGTTAGTACAAGGTGATGGTGTCGGTGAACACACCACGGGCGATGTTGCAGAGCGGCATGAAGCCCTCCACAATGTCACACAGGGCGCTGAAGTCCCCCAGCAGGTGGGAGCATTCGACCCGAGCCTCAGTGAACACCGCCCGGCACTTCCTGTACGGAGCGCCCAGCTTGGCGTTACAGACGTCCCCGATGTCCGTCAGGAAATGGAGGACATTCCTCAGAGTGCGAGCTGTAGGTAAGAGGTCAAAGGTGAGCGAACACAGGAACAGTCCAGAATCCTGCTTCTTTTTATTTTTATTCTTTTCATATTTTCTAATTTGTATTATTTTATTTGGAGAGGACAGAGAGAGTAAGCTGTGAAGGGGGTAGACAGAGAGTGGGGGAAGGGTTAGACGTGTACCCTACGCAGATCCATATGGCATACTGTGACGTGTACAAAAATATAATCTCGCGTAGAGGCGACGCAGACCACAAAAGCTGCACAACTCACACACACCAACGCACAACTATGAATACTGTGTATGAATAAAATATATGAATACTCGACCCCGTAAGTAGGCTACGTGCGTATCTACGACGTAGCTTTGATGCAGAAGCATGAATCAGCCTTTAATTCTGTTATTATTATTATTATTATTGTTAAGAGAAGACGGCTGTTTTGCTCTTATATATTTATCATATTTAATATTTCAGATTTGTTTAGCAGCTTTTTCTCAAACTTCATTTCCCAGCAACCCACAGACCAGTAGAGAGTAAACATCAGGGATCCACAGAAGAGATGAGCTGAGCATCTGTGGTGAGTTCATGTGTCCGTAGTAATAGTGGGACAGTTGAGTTGTCAACAGTTAACTTTATGAATGTGTTTGACGAATGTGTTGAGTCACCCACCAATGTGTTGGACGCCGTCAGTCAGAGCGTGGATGAAATTGGTGACTCTTTCGGTGACTGAATATACGTTGGTGCTGATTTCTCTGATTTTGTCCAACGCAGCTGCAGACACACACATACACACACACACACACACACACACACACACACACACACACACACACACACACACACACACACACACACACACACACACAAACACAAACACACATTAGTGTGTAATTAGTAATTGTAGCAGGTTTTTCAGCAGGAGACTGTGGGCAGGTCTTACAGGAAAGGGGCGTGGTTGCTCTCTGCATCAGTTCTTGCGTCTGATTGGCTGCCAGCTCGGCTCCACACATCAGACTGGCAGCAGCTCGCTCTGTGTTTTCAAAAATGTTGGCGATCGGACCAGACAACAGCACAGACACAAACAGGAAGAGGAGGAAGTGCCTCCCGCGAGCTGAAACACAGAGGAAGACGATGTGGATCTGGATGTGGTCCAGGTCTCTGGTCTTAGGATCTGTTGTTGATTAAACAAGACATCTCTGAACATGATCCAGAGACAACTTGGCCAACACAGCCTCAGTGAAGTGAGAATATGATTTCATAATTGGCAGAGTGAAGACAAGTCCACAAGCAGTGGAGCCAACATTTCCTATAATGCACCTGGACAGTGTGTTTCATTAGAGCCACAGACATGTGAGGTAACCCTGATGGCGTTCAGAAACCACTTACTGACCTGAGCAGAGAGAAGGCAGCATCACCATGACGTCGGCCCGGACTCCAGCTGACAGACCCATACCGAACGCTGCTGTGAACGCAACTGCCACCATGGTGTAGACACAGAACCACAGAGGCTGCTTCTGCAGAAACAAAGCCGTGACTCCGAACACAGACCCCAAAACCAGCCCACAGACGAACCCTG
>VCHM03000245.1:0-21940 GCA_006182925.3 Reinhardtius hippoglossoides
AAAAAACACTTTTTCTATTTGTTGATTTATTCAAAAATAAAATTCGGAAATAAATTGAAACGAGGGCTACGTTACAGCCGAGCACACGCACGTTGAAGCCTGTTGCGGTCGGTGGAGAGAGCGATCAATGACCAAGCGCACGTCTCTGCGTTGCACGTGTTTTGCGCACTGCGGCAACGACAACGCTTCACTTCCTGCGTCCGTCACGCGATGTCGATCCTCTCCTGCTAATTGCTCATTACGGTCCACGCCATCAATTGCACATCACACTGTGAACATTTTATGTAAATCGAATGATAGTTGTAAAACAAAGCTTACTTCCTGTTGCCAGTAGGTGGCGCCATCACTATTATTACATACGGACTAATATATCTGTTCAAGTAGGGGCTCTGATGTAGCGTGAGCAATTTTGTGTCAATTGGACAATGTTACAACAACTCAATTTTCACACTGATCAATAGGTGGCGCTATGACCCTGAACTAATATTAATATATGGAGCTGTTCAGGTCAGGATTGTGATCATAGGTCAGCAGTTCGGGGCCAGTTGGATACTGCAGAGTGGATTTACAAAGTACTTCCTGTTTCATGGCGAATCAGTAGGTGGCGCTATGACAGTGAGTCAGTACTGACCCATGGACCTGTTCAGGGCGGGACTGAACGTGTGGATGAGGCTGGAGGCTGAGGGAACGATGCACAGAGGAGTTATAAGAAATCCCTCTTTTTTGGCGAATCATCCAAATTCCACGCCACGGTCACACCGTGTGACGTACACTTTAAAAATGATCTTTTTACTTTAATCATGAACTAAAGTTGTGTCTCAACATGAATTGACACACATCAGTAAGTTTAATAGAGTTTCCATCATATCAACAATGTGTGAATCATTGTGAACGAGCTCTTCAGCCCTGGGCAGACCATGTCTGACACTGCCCTCTAGGGACCAATATTGCAGGTGCAGCTCAATCATCTTGATTTGACTCATCAAACTTTCACGCCACGTCACGGTCACACCGTGTGATGAAAACGCTAAATCCGAGGTAGTTTATATCTCCATCTTGTTGAGATGCAACTCATCTCAATATGAAGTTGATCTGATGAAAGCCCGACTAATGGTATAATGGTAATTATGGTTATAATAATAATCATAAATAAAACCCTCTTTTAATTTCTGAACTTGTGTCCATTTGTTTTCACTGCTTCTGTCTCTTTAATGTGACTTCAGCTCTGCAGTTACGTCACAGCCCCCCCCCCCCCCCCCACTTCCTGTTAATATTTAACTTTCACTTTCACGCTAGCAGAACTTCCTCTGAACTTGAACACTGATCAGATAGAATCATATTCAAGCAGCTATTCACAACAAGTCTGATCGTCCTGGGAGCTGTTGCTGCCAAGGACTTGACCAGTTTTCAAATCCAAGGCTGAATTACTTTACAATCGGTCCTGAATCCACACAGAGAAACAGGAAGCATCTGATCCTCCGAAAGACCGCAGGCTGAAACCAGACGATCACATTCAACCTTCCAAACAAACCAGACCAGACCAGACCAAACGGTTCCTGAGTGAGCCAGCTACAGGAGAGAAGAGTGAGCTACACTGCCGACGCTCCACACTGACGTGAGTTAACACCTCGATCAGAGGGGAAGTGAACTCAGTGAGCTCGTGGAGCTTGACTGACTGATGTCTGTTTCAGCTTCACCTGAGACTCAATGCTTCCAGATTAGAAGAGGATCTTGCGTCCCGTCTGCCAAGATGTTTCAGAGATCCTGTCATTCTGCGTAGCCAGCTTCTGTAAAGACTGTGAGAGTGGAAAGACAAGAAGTAAAAGAGTGTCCACTTTGTAAGAGAAGATCTTCAAAGGAGAACCACCTGTAACCTGTCGTTGAAGAACCTGTGTGAGACCTTCTTACAGGAGAGAGATCAGAGCTCTTCACATGCTCTCTGCAGTCTGCACTCAGAGAAACTCAGACTCTTCTGTCTGGACCATCAGCAGCCAGTGTGTCTCGTCTGCAGAGATTCAGAGAAACACACCGGCCACAGATCAGACCCATCGATGAAGCTGCACCACAACACAAGAAGCAGCTTCAGGAAACTCTGGAGCCCTTGAAGGAGAAGTTACAGTGTTTTGAACGTGTTAAAGTAGAGTGTGAACAAACAGCAGAACACATAAGGTCCAGGCCAGGACTCACAGGACGCAGATCAAGGAGCAGTTTAAAAAGCTTCACCCGTTTTGGAGGAGGAAGAGGAGGCCAGGATGACTGCACTGAGGGAGGAAGAGGAGCAGAAGAGTCGGATGATGAAGGAGAAGATTGAGTCTCTGAGCAGAGACATAACGGCTCTTTCAGACACAATCAGAACCACAGAGGACGAGCTGAGAGCTGAAGACGTCTCGTTCCTGCTCAACTACAAGGCTGCAGTGGAACGAGTCCAGCAGCGCCCCTGGTGGATGATCCACAGCTGGCCTCAGGAGCTCTGATAGACAAGGCCAAACATCTGGGCAACCTGAGCTTCAACATCTGGAACAAGATGAAGGACGTGGTCTCCTACAGTCCTGTGGTTCTGGACCCAAACTCTGCTCATCTAAAACTCGTCCTGTCTGAAGATCTGACCAGTTTGAGACGAGGAGAGAAACAGAAGCTTCCTGACAATCCAGAGAGGTTTGATCATTACGCCTCAGTCCTGGGATCTGAGGGTTTTAACTCAGGGACTCACAGCTGGGACGTCCTGGTTGGAGACAGTACAGTCTGGGAACTGGGTGTGTCAGCAGAGTCTGTCCAGAGGAAGGGAACGATTGTCTGGATACTGGGAATAGGGTTCTATGAAGGTAAATACTAGCAGGTCACCATCAGGACCATCTGATCTCTCTGTGCAGAAGATCCAGAGGATCAGAGTGAAACTGGACTGGAACAGAGGAGAACTGTCGTTCTCTGATCCTGATACTAACAAACACATTCACACCTTCAGACACACTTTCACTCAGAAGATGTTTCCATCCTTTACACTGGAGTCCACTGAAGCTGTTACCTGTGAATGTCTCTGTGACGCTGGATCAGAGCAGTTAGAGATAAAGATTTTATTCATCATGTTTATTTCTTCAAGAGAAATCTGCTGAATTTAAAAGTTAAACTCGTTATTCTAAAGCTTTGTTTATTTCTCCTTTTACTTCTCACTCGTTTTTATTTCTCCTGTCGACTTTTCCACGTGTGTAAAAAGATTTCATATTTTCTGATCTTTATCTTTGGTTTGTTTTTTACTTTCATGGAAAATGTTTTCCATCATTTAGATTTTGTGTGGATCCATGAAGTCGAGCAAACTGATGAAGATCCACATAAAAACACATTTATCAATAACAGCTGATCATTGTTCACATTCAACAAACTTTATTAAAACTCACACATGAGACATGATTCATGTTTAATCACATAAAGTCTGTTCACATATGAAATAATCCAACATGTATGAACATTAGTCTGTTTGATGTGATGAAGCCAAAATGATTCTGTCTGTAAAAGTGTTTATTCAACAGCAGCCTAGTGATGTGATTTAATATTGTGATCAAAATAATAAAAACTATGAAACAGAAACAGAGTTCTGACCTTTTTAAGTTGAGATGTAAATATGAAGCCAAAATGATTGTGTCTGTCAAAGTGTTTCATTCATTCCTCAACAACAAAGCAACAGAGGTTTAGTTCAGCTTCAACATTTAAATTCCTCCTAAATGCTGAAGGTGCATCGACTCCTGTTTGTGAGCAACATAATAAAACATGTTCTGGTTCCTGTTCTGCTTCATGTGGACCCGTCTCCTGCTGCTGGGACACACACGTTCAGGAGGAAAGTGTCGGCAGCCATCTTGTTTCTGACGCTCCGTCCTCACGGGGTCGTCCCCAGTGTGTGACTGCACATCGATCTACTGACTGAAGGTTTCATCAACGTGTTCCAACACAGACGCAGATTCACAGTAGAAATGTTTCGCATCCCAAACGCAGCAGCACGGAACACACACGTGGGAACGAGCTGCAAACAAAGATGGAGGAACTCGGAGTTTGGTTTCAGAAGAAACGAGGGAAGCTTCAACGTGACCTCGTGTCTTCCTCCAACTTCACAGGTTGATTATCTGCTGGAGGAAGTGATGGCTGCCTCTGTGACACACGAGGAGCTGATGTGTCCCCGAGCCGAGCCGAGCCGAGCCGAGCCGGGGGGGGGGGTCAGTAGAAATGCTGCTGTCACAAACTCTGGTCTGGAGCTGCAGATCTACATTCAGGGTGAATTCAGTCCAACAAGGTGATGACATCATTACTCTGTGGTGGAGTCTCAGTTAGCTGTGATTACATTTCACACAGAATCACACTTTGACCTCATTGTCATGTTTCTGGTCTCACATCGTTTGGTTAAAGAGCAAACTAAGCATCCGCTTGCTAGCTAGCATTAGCCGCGCTAGCATTAGCTACGTTAGCATTAGCCTTGTTAGCTAACATTACCCACGAGACACCATTCTTGAGGCCGTTAAAGTGAAGGTCATGGCCGACACACAACTCAACAGATTATAAAGTACATGCTGAATTAGTGACGTTCTCCATGTCTCATCTACAAACAGGCCGAGTGTTATTGTGTGATTAATTAAACACAATCACAAGAATCACTGATATTATTTTATATATATTTAGTGTTAAAAGTTTAACATATTGTGGGAGAACAGCAAATTAATATTCTATTATATGAGATTATTTATAATGTTATATTACAAATATATTGTTCATAATAATTATCAGAGTGATGCTGATACAGATTTGTGTGAAATGAACGAGTCCGGAAGTTGAAACTTTCACTTCAGATCCTGGACGAGCGTGAAGGTCTGACCTGCAGTCTGACTTATGAATGTAAGTTAAACTAATGTATTCAGTGTATAGACAGTAAAGATATGTGCAGTGTGAGAATATGTACAGTGAATGTATTTCACAGGCAGATGAATCTGGCAGTGAAGAGTTAAAGTGTTAGAGTGCAGTCCATGAGGGGGGGGGCATAGTTTGTACTGGCAGCAGAGCTGCTTGTACATCTGTTTCAGGTTTTACAGGTTTTATCATCCAGCATCTGAAGCTCCACCCTCTCCTGACTCACCTGAGAAACCAGGAAGCATCTGATCCTCCCTGAAGAGACGCAGGCTGAAAACCAGACGATCACATTCACCTTCCAAACCAAACCAAACCAGACCAGACCAAACGTCCTGAGTGAGTCCAGCTACAGGAGAGAAGAGTGAAGCTACAACCTGCCGACGCTCCACACACTGACCGTGAGTTTAAACACCTCGACTCAGAGGGGAAGTGAACCTCAGTGAAGCTCGTGGAGCTGTGACTGACTGACTGTCTGTTTTCAGCTTCACCTGGAGACTCAATGGCTTCCAGATCAGAAGAGGATCTCTGCTGTGCCGTCTGCCATGATGTCTTCAGAGATCCTGTCCTTCTGTCATGTAGCCACAGCTTCTGTAAAGACTGTGTGAGAGCTGGTGGAAAGACAAAGAAGTAAAAGAGTGTCCACTTTGTAAGAGAAGATCTTCAAAGGTCAACCACCTTGTAACCTGGCGTTAAGAACCTGTGTGAGACCTTCTTACAGGAGAGAGATCAGAGCTCTTCACATGCTCTCTGCAGTCTGCACTCAGAGAAACTCAGACTCTTCTGTCTGGACCATCAGCAGCCAGTGTGTCTCGTCTGCAGAGATTCAGAGAAACACACCGGCCACAGATTCAGACCCATCGATGAAGCTGCACACAACACAAGAAGCAGCTTCAGGAAACTCTGGAGCCCTTGAAGGAGAAGTTACAGTGTTTTGAACGTGTTAAAGTAGAGTTGAACAAACAGCAGAACACATTAAGGTCCAGGCCGGACTCACAGGGACGCAGATCAAGGAGCAGTTTAAAAAGCTTCATCAGTTTCTGGAGGAGGAAGAGGAGGCCAGGATGCTGCACTGAGGGAGGAAGAGGAGCAGAAGAGTCGGAGGATGAAGGAGAAGATTGAGTCTCTGAGCAGAGACATAACGGCTCTTTCAGACACAATCAGAACCACAGAGGACGAGTGAGAGCTGAAGACGCCTCGTTCCTGCTCAACTACAAGGCTGCAGTGGAACGAGTCCAGCAGCGCCCCCTGCTGGATGATCCACAGCTGGCCTCAGGAGCTCTGATAGACGAGGCCAAACATCTGGGCAACCTGAGCTTCAACATCTGGAACAAGATGAAGGACGTGGTCTCCTACAGTCCTGTGGTTCTGGACCCAAACTCTGCTAATCCAGTATTCGTCCTGTCTGAAGATCTGACCAGTTTGAGACGAGGAGAGAAACAGAAGCTTCCTGACAATCCAGAGAGGTTTGATCATTACCCTCAGTCCTGGGATCTGAGGGTTTTAACTCAGGGACTCACAGCTGGGACGTCCTGGTTGGAGACAGTACACACTGGACACTGGGTGTAAGAGCAGAGTCTGTCCAGAGGAAGGGAATCATTCTGTCTGGATACTGGAGAATAGGGTTCTATGCAGGTGAATACTTAGCAGCGTCACCATCAGGATCATCTTATCTCTCTGTGCAGAAGATCCAGAGGATCAGAGTGAAACTGGACTGGAACAGAGGAGAACTGTCGTTCTCTGATCCTGATACTAACAAACACATTCACACCTTCAGACACACTTTCACTCAGAAGATGTTTCCATACTTTAACACTGGAGATCACCTGAAGCTGTTACCTGTGAATGTCTCTGTGACGCTGGATCAGAGCAGTTAGAGATAAAGATTTTATTCATCATGTTTATTTCTTCAAGAGAAATCTGCTGAATTTAAAAGTTAAACTCGTTATTCTAAAGCTTTGTTTATTTCTCCTTTTACTTCTCACTCGTTTTTATTTCTCCTGTCGACTTTTCCACGTGTGTAAAAAGATTTCATTATTTTCTGATCTTTATCTTTGGTTTGTTTTTTACTTTCATGGAAAATGTTTTCCATCATTTAGATTTTGTGTGGATCCATGAAGTCGAGCAAACTGATGAAGATCCACATAAAAACACATTTATCAATAACAGCTGATCATTGTTCACATTCAACAAACTTTATTAAAACTCACACATGAGACATGATTCATGTTTAATCACATAAAGTCTGTTCACATATGAAATAATCCAACATGTATGAACATTAGTCTGTTTGATGTGATGAAGCCAAAATGATTCTGTCTGTAAAAGTGTTTATTCAACAGCAGCCGAGTGATGTGATTTTAATATTGTGATCAAAATAATAAAAACTATGAAACAGAAACAGAGTTCTGACCTTTTTTAAGTTGAGATGTAAATATGAAGCCAAAATGATTGTGTCTGTCAAAGTGTTTCATTCATTCCTCAACAACAAAGCAACAGAGGTTTAGTTCAGCTTCAACATTTAAATTCCTCCTAAATGCTGAAGGTGCATCGACTCCTGTTTGTGAGCAACATAATAAAACATGTTCTGGTTCCTGTTCTGCTTCATGTGGACCCGTCTCCTGCTGCTGGGACACACACGTTCAGGAGGAAAGTGTCGGCAGCCATCTTGTTTCTGACGCTCCGTCCTCACGGGGTCGTCCCCAGTGTGTGACTGCACATCGATCTACTGACTGAAGGTTTCATCAACGTGTTCCAACACAGACGCAGATTCACAGTAGAAATGTTTCGCATCCCAAACGCAGCAGCACGGAACACACACGTGGAACGAGCTGCAAACAAAGATGGAGGAACTCGGAGTTTGGTTTCAGAAGAAACGAGGGAAGCTTCAACGTGACCTCGTGTCTTCCTCCAACATCACAGGTTGATTATCTGCTGGAGGAAGTGATGGCTGCCTCTGTGACACACGAGGAGCTGATGTGTCCCGAGCCGAGCCGAGCCGGGCCGGGGGGGGGGGGGTCAGTAGAAATGCTGCTGTCACAAACTCTGGTCTGGAGCTGCAGATCTACATTCAGGGTGAATTCAGTCCAACAAGGTGATGACATCATTACTCTGTGGTGGAGTCTCAGTTAGCTGTGATTACATTTCACACAGAATCACACTTTGACCTCATTGTCATGTTTCTGGTCTCACATCGTTTGGTTAAAGAGCAAACTAAGCATCCGCTTGCTAGCTAGCATTAGCCGCGCTAGCATTAGCCTTGTTAGCTAACATTACCCACTAGCCACCATTCTTGAGGCCGTTAAAGTGAAGGTCATGGCCGACACACAACTCAACAGATTATAAAGTACATGCTGAATTAGTGACGTTCTCCATGTCTCATCTACAAACAGGCCGAGTGTTATGTGTGATTAATTAAACACAATCACAAGAATCACTGATATTATTTTCTATATATTTAGTGTTAAAAGTTTAACATATTGTGGGAGAACAGCAAATGAATATTCTATTATAATGAGATTATTTATAATGTTATATATTACAAATATATTGTTCATAATAATTATCAGAGTGATGCTGATACAGATTTGTGTGAAATGAACGAGTCCGGAAGTTGAAACTTTGACTTCAGATCCTGGACGAGCGTGAAGGTCTGACCTGCAGTCGGACTTATGAATGTAAGTTAACTAATGTATTCAGTGTATAGACAGTAAAGATATGTGCAGTGTGAGAATATGTACAGTGAATGTATTTCACAGGCAGATGAATCTGGCAGTTAAGAGTTAAAGTGTTAGAGTGCAGTCCATGAGGGGGGGGCATAGTTTATACTGGCAGCAGAGCTGCTTGTACATCTGTTTCAGGTTTTACAGGTTTTATCTCCAGCATCTGAAGCTCCACCCTCTCCTGACTCACCTGAGAAACCAGGAAGCATCTGATCCTCCCGGAAGAGACGCAGGCTGAAAACCAGACGATCACATTCACCTTCCAAACCAGACCAGACCAAACGTCCTGAGTGAGTCCAGCTACAGGAGAGAAGAGTGAAGCTACAACCTGCCGACGCTCCACACACTGACCGTGAGTTTAACACCTCGACTCAGAGGGGAAGTGAACCTCAGTGAAGCTCGTGGAGCTGTGACTGACTGACTGTCTGTTTTCAGCTTCACCTGGAGACTCAATGGCTTCCAGATCAGAAGAGGATCTCTGCTGTCCCGTCTGCCATGATGTCTTCAGAGATCCTGTCCTTCTGTCATGTAGCCACAGCTTCTGTAAAGACTGTGTGGAGAGCTGGTGGAAAGACAAAGAAGTAAAAGAGTGTCCACTTTGTAAGAGAAGATCTTCAAGTCTACCACCTTGTAACCTGGCGTTAAAGAACCTGTGTGAGACCTTCTTACAGGAGAGAGACCAGAGCTCTTCACATGCTCTCTGCAGTCTGCACTCAGAGAAACTCAGACTCTTCTGTCTGGACCATCAGCAGCCAGTGTGTCTCGTCTGCAGAGATTCAGAGAAACACACCGGCCACAGATTCAGACCCATCGATGAAGCTGCACACAACACAAGAAGAAGCTTCAGGAAACTCTGGAGCCCTTGAAGGAGAAGTTACAGTGTTTTGAACGTGTTAAAGTAAAGTTTGAACAAACAGCAGAACACATTAAGGTCCAGGCCGGACTCACAGAGACGCAGATCAAGGAGCAGTTTAAAAAGCTTCATCAGTTTCTGGAGGAGGAAGAGGAGGCCAGGATGGCTGCACTGAGGGAGGAAGAGGAGCAGAAGAGTCGGATGATGAAGGAGAAGATTGAGTCTCTGAGCAGAGACATAACGGCTCTTTCAGACACAATCAGAACCACAGAGGACGAGCTGAGAGCTGAAGACGTCTCGTTCTGCTCAACTACAAGGCTGCAGTGGAACGAGTCCAGCAGCGCCCCTGGTGGATGATCCACAGCTGGCCTCAGGAGCTCTGATAGACGAGGCCAAACATCTGGGCAACCTGAGCTTCAACATCTGGAACAAGATGAAGGACGTGGTCTCCTACAGTCCTGTGGTTCTGGACCCAAACTCTGCTCATCCAGTATTCGTCCTGTCTGAAGATCTGACCAGTTTGAGACGAGGAGAGAAACAGAAGCTTCCTGACAATCCAGAGAGGTTTGATGATTACCTCTCAGTCCTGGGATCTGAGGGTTTTAACTCAGGGACTCACAGCTGGGACGTCCTGGTTGGAGACAGTACATACTGGGTACTGGGTGTAAGAGCAGAGTCTGTCCAGAGGAAGGGAGACGATGTGTCTGAATCATGGAGAATACGGTTCTATGAAGGTAAATACTCAGCAGGTCACCATCAGCATCATCTGTTCTCTCTGTGCAGAAGATCCAGAGGATCAGAGTGAAACTGGACTGGAACAGAGGAGAACTGTCGTTCTCTGATCCTGATACTAACAAACACATTCACACCTTCACACACACTTTCACTCAGAAGATGTTTCCATGCTTTACACTACAGATCCCCTGAAGCTGTTACCTGTGAATGTCTCTGTGACGCTGGATCAGAGCAGTTAGAGATAAAGATTTTATTCATCATGTTTATTTCTTCAAGAGAAATCTGCTGAATTTAAAAGTTAAACTCGTTATTCTAAAGCTTTGTTTATTTCTCCTTTTACTTCTCACTCGTTTTTATTTCTCCTGTCGACTTTTCCACGTGTGTAAAAAGATTTCATTATTTTCTGATCTTTATCTTTGGTTTGTTTTTTACTTTCATGGAAAATGTTTTCCATCATTTAGATTTTGTGTGGATCCATGAAGTCGAGCAAACTGATGAAGATCCACATAAAAACACATTTATCAATAACAGCTGATCATTGTTCACATTCAACAAACTTTATTAAAACTCACACATGAGACATGATTCATGTTTAATCACATAAAGTCTGTTCACTATGGAAATAATCCAACATATATGAACATTAGTCTGTTTGATGTGATGAAGCCAAAATGATTCTGTCTGTCAAAGTGTTTATTCAACAGCAGCCGAGTGATGTGATTTTAATATTGTGATCAAAATAATAAAAACTTTAAAACAGAAACAGAGTTTTGACCTTTTTTAAGTTGAGATGTAAATATAACATTAAAATTACTCCAGAAAACATTTTCACCACTTTCTAATTTTCTGCAAACGTTGGTAACGATTGGAGCATGTGGAAGCCCTCAGAAAGACAATTCATTTGCCTGAAAAGAAATAATAATACAAAAATATTATTATTCGACTAAATATCTTTGTACAACTGTTAAATGTATTAATTAGTGTCAGGGCTGGTTTGAGCCTCCAGGGGCAAAATGAGTGTTGTTAATAATCCCTCATGTTGGTCTCTGGCCCTGAACTGAAATCCCCTTCACTAGGTTTGAATGACCTTAAGACATTTTTACATTTCATTTTATTGTGCACATTATTACAAATGACTGCCCGGACTCAGGTGGTGACCCAGTGAACACACTTTTTATTCAAACCCTTTATTCACAAAGTTTATAAAACACTGCCTCGGTGCCTTTACACAAGAGAAACAAACACTGATTCATATTTTCTAAAACATCTGAATAGTTTTTTAAAAAAATGATCAAGGCTCAGAGCTGACACTTCAAATCATACATTCATAAATGTGCCTGTACGTAAAACCAGTGCTCACACAAAGTGAGAATTAAATCACCATTTAGAAAATGTATTTGTAAAATTAAATGTAAAAATACATTTAGGAATACAACGATTCTTCACGTTGGACCTGGTGAAAATGTTCAGAGCAGCAGAAGTAGCTCAGCAGAGAAGCCGGACCAGACGGTGACTCTTCACCAGGAACTGGTTTCTTTCACCAACTGGGTGCGATCACGTTTAATCCCTTCAGAGCCACTTCGAAGCCCAGAAAACAGGCCTGAGGGAGAGAGGGAGGAGGGAGGAGCTTCAGTGAAGACAGACACACAGGTGGAGTGAGTCTGTGCTTTTCAGACAACACACAAATACATGAGTGGAGAGACAGAGCGAGACGAATGACATGAGAGCAGCTCAGTGTTACCGCGTTGGCAGGGAAGGCTCGGAGGAAGACGGGGCTAAATCCCTTGTAGAGCGCTTTAGGGCCTTCTTCACGCAGAAGTGTTCTCAGGACATCCACAAGACCTCTGTACTTCCCCTCTGCAGCTACACACACACACACACACACACACACACACACACACACACACACACACACACACACAGTTAGATAACAGTAAACTCTCTCCCGCTTCCTGTATGTGAAGAGATTTCAGACATGAACTGTGTAAAACATGTCCTGACATGTTGTGTAGTTGGTGTTTGTGAAGCAGCAGCAGCAGGTTGTCGGGTCCGACTCGTTCAAACAGGAACATGTGGGAACATCCAGGCGAGGGGCGGAGCCTGTAGAGCAGCAGGGGCGGAGCCTGTAGAGCAGCAGGAGGCCGGACATGACGTATAAACTCTGCTGTGGAAAGATCAGTGTTGTTGTTTACAGCTCGTCCACACCGGCGTCGGCCCTCAGCACCAGAAGATCTGGAACCTCCTCGTGTTTCCAAGTGACGTCTTCGTCTTCTACGTGTACGGCTCCTCTTCTTCATCCTGAGATGTTTGTGTTCTTCCAGTTTCACGTCCGTCACGTGTTAGAAACCTCGTCCACACGTCCACTCGCTCTCTGGGAAGCTTCCACACATCGTCCTGCTGTTTCCTCACATGGACTCACGAGGACATGTTACACACATGTTACCAGGAGGCTGCAGGAGAAGATCCAGAACATGTCCAGAGACACTGACTCAGACATTAGTTCCCACATAGGGAACCTCCAGAACACGTCAGGAACACGTCAGGAACACGTCAGGAACACGTCAGGAACACAGTGAGATCAGTATTGAGCATAATAATGAACATTTGGTTGTCTTCATTCAGCAGAAGAACCAACACACCTCCAAACATGACCAAAGGTGAGTCTACATGCATGCAGCAGAGGACGTTTTGTATATTATGAGCTTCACGTGGACTCAGACCTGTCTGGAAGTTGGATTTGAGGACGTCGGGAGGAAGAGCGATCGTCCAGTTTAATATTCCAGCGACGCCACCGGCCAGGAGGATGTTGGGGGTGCTCAGCTGAGAAACACTTGAAACACACAGCAGTAAAATCAAAGGGAGGTTCTCTGAGGTTCATCAGCTCTTTGTGCAATGTAACCATGGATACTCACCTTTGACCCTCAGGTGTCAGGAAGTGTTTGAGGTATTCATATGTGAGGAAGTAGAGACCATTAGAAGGCACGTCTGTGAAGCAGAGGAAAACAACATGGCTGTAAATCCATGCTGCCCTTTGGATTCAAACCTCCAAACAAAGCAAAGTTCACCTCTGATCAGAGTGAGCAGCGTCCCTTTGTAGACGCTGCGGATCCCCTGCTCCCTGTACAGCCTGAGCGCACAGTCCAGTGGACCCGCGTACCTCGACTTGCCGCTGCTCGCCTGCACCTGGACAGATCCAGCACTTCAAGTTACAAACAACAAGACCTATCATCACCTTTTAAAGTGGAGAATACTGAGGAATCCAAGGCAACATCCACACGACTCAGGTTTAGTTTGAAAAGGGCGTTTCCAACTAACTGCACAAGTGGCTCCGTATCACTTTGAACGCCCTCCCACTTACACCCCTGAAAACACAAATCCTGTGACCACTGACGTACACTGGGCATGCACTTCTCTGTTCTCTGTCTAGTGAGGACACCAGACGTATCTAAAGTAGAGGGGATGAGTTCAAATTTGTGTCAATTGGACAATGTTACAACAAATCAATTTTCACACTGATCAGTAGGTGGCGCTATGACCCTGAACTAATATTAATATATGGAGCTGTTCAGGTCAGGATTGTGATCATAGGTCAGCAGTTCGGGGCCGGTTGGATAATGCAGAGTGGATTCACAAAGTACTTCCTGTTTCATGGCGAATCAGTAGGTGGCGCTATGACACTGAGGAAATATTGACACATGGAGCTGTTCAGGTTTGGACTCTGATCATGGGACAGAAGTTTGGTAGTGATAGGACAATGCACACTGGAGTTATGACAACATCGTGTCCTTTGGCGAAGGATGATCCTTCGCCGCACCTCAATGTTTACACGGTTTGAGGAATGTCACAATTCTGACCATGATCCAATAACTTGACTGAGCTCACTTGAGCTGTTTATTGTAAAGCAGCCAGGAGCAGTTCATCAAAGTATAAAACATGTCACTTCCTGTAGCCACCAGGGGGCGCTGTGATTTTAAGTCATGATTTCTGTGTAGATGTCATCAGGCCGGGTCTCTTGTCTTACATGTCTAGTTTGGACTCAATTGGACCATGTATGTCCGAGATACAGAACCTCGTGTTTTGATGGCGTGTAATTGACGCCACGCCACGGTCACACCGTGTGACGAAGAATCGATCTTTGGGTTATTTTTTATCTCCGTCTTGTTGTGATGACACTCATCTCAATATGAAGTTGATCTGATAAAAGCCCTGGGACAAGTACATCAAAGTAAAAATGTGGAATATGGCCAAAATGGCCACTAAATGCAAAATGGCGGGCTTCCTGTTGCGTTTTTCATAATGCTCCTTGATACTTTTTTGTATGATTGGTCACGATACACCTGGGCTACGATTTTTGTGAAGATCGGTCGAAGGGAAACCCAGGGGCTGCGTTCCAGGGGGCGCTGTTGAGCCATTTTTCCACGCCCATTTCAAATTAACCCAGAATACAATAACTTTTTGGGGTTTTGAATTCGCTGCAAACTTTGGTAACAATTTGAGCGTCTAGTTCTGAAAAAGACCCAAAAGGGAAAATACAAATCCTTCGAAACACAACTGGGCCCGAATGATAACAACAACAACACATCCACATTGAGGTGGCGGTTGTCATGGCAACACACAAACACACAAAGTAACAAGACTCACAAACATTAAAACCACAATCTAACGAGTGAAGACACAAATATGCAACTTTATCTTTTATGATCTTCTGTGTGTTTGTTTTATTCGTATAGATGAGATGAGAATTAACCATGAATCAGATCGTGCACAGGAAATAAGGAACTTTAACATTCCAACTCTCCAGAGGATGAACCTTTGACTTTAATGGGCTGTGACCTTTCCTCCAGGCCACATTAACATGGAGTGATGTAGAATCCATGCAGACGCAGGGAGGAAGGAGGGGAAACCAGTTTGACCTCGTCAGGGATCCCAGTGGGAGGAGGAGAATTCTCCTCCCACTGGGATCCCTGGGAGGAGAACATAGCTGATCGGGAACATGAGGCATCAGGAAGAAGAGACCTTGATTCATTCATCTGAGATCCTTCATCCTGATTTCAAGAGGATCCTCAAACACAAACATTAGTTTACAAAGTTAGAAAGCAGCCAAACAAACAAACAAACAAACACATCAGTTCTGCTTCCTTTTGACTTTAGGACGTCAGAATCTCCTCTCTCTCTCCTCTCCTCTCTCCTCTCCTCCTCTCCTCCTCTCCTCCTCACAGATTATAGATCTCCGACACCAGGAGGATATGAACCTGATTTACTCATCGACTCTGCTTCTCATTATCTCAGGAAACAGAAACATCCAACACATGAAGTCGTTTCCTTCTCTCTGCTCAGTTTTGTGCTTCATGCATCGTTTCCAGATCTTTTTCATTCACATCCAGTCTTTGGAAGTTTCGAGGGGAATTGACATCAACGTCCTCAACAGGTGAGTTTCCTCTGTGGAGACTTTAAACTGTTAAATGGTCTGATGACTCAAAGCTCTTTACAGTACAGTTTCACATTCACACACACATTCATACAGAGCATCTATTAGCAGCACTTTGTTGTTCTATGAGGGGCAATTCAGGGTTCAGCATCTTGCCCAAGGACACTTCGGCATGCAGATGGGAAGACTGGGGATTGAACTGCCGACCTTCTGGTTGGAGGACGACCGCTCTACCCCTCAGCCACAGCCGCCCAACCACAGGTTACATGTTAACACTGTTCCGTGTTTGGTCTTAAATACGATTGGTGTTAATGATTTTGTGAAGTTATTGTGTTGATGAGCTCTGAAGTCAGAGTTGAAAACATGGAGGCTGTTCACAACTGTTGTGTTTACACACCCTAACTTTTCTTTATGATATTTACACAATAACGAAGAGCAAAGAAAAACGTGTGAAAGACGGATGAGTAATTTTAAAATGTGCACGTTGATCAGAAGAACATGTTTTATTGTGCATTGGGTTCAATGAGCCTTTGGAGCTTGTGAGAGACAAAGTTACACGTGACAGGTTTACATCAAAAGCTTATATTTAGAGCTGATTGTCAAATTATATATATAATAATATATATAACATTCATATTGATCCAGATTAAGACTGTACATGATGATGATTAGAGTACATATAAGAACAAGTTCATAAGTCAAAGCTCGGAGAAGAGCCTGACATGATGATGGTTTCTACTTCTGCTGTGGTTTCTCTGGGCTGTTGGAGTTTAAAGAGCTCTTCTGCCACCCTGTGTCTGAAACGAGTCACTGCACCAGTGGAACGGCCTCTGTTCCAGATCAATATAAACTATCATCAAGTTTCCTCTCAGGTTTTTGACTGACATCCCCACGTCATTTACATTGGAAGGTTCCTTTAGTGTCGACAGTCGACCCGACGGAGACGTGAACATTGACCCTCAGACGTTGAGCTGTGACTGGATCCACTCAGGAGAAGAAGAGGAGAAGCAGAAGCTCCTTTCTGGATCTGGAAAACACATGAAGAAGTCATTTGTTGTTTCCACTGTGAGTTTAACTGGAACCTTGGGACCTTTTATGATTTATGATTCATCTCAGAGCTCAAAACAGAAAACTCTGAGTTGACTTGATGTGGTTAAAATAACTTCAGCTCATTTGAAGATGAGTTAAAAGATGAAGAGTGTTTTCAGTCTTTCCTTTTTTATGTAAACTGCAGGTTTACATTTCGTCCACTGGGGGGCAGCAGAGCTCGGAGCTGCTGGTTCTGTGTGTTTTGAAAAATGACGCCTGACGTTTCAGTGTTTTCATTGGAGGAGCAGAGTGGGGGAAGGACTCCGATGATTGGTTGGGAGGTGGGAGCAGAGCCAGAGGCAGCCAATCAGGTTACCTGTTCCTCTGCTGCCTCATCAGTTCCTCCTCTTCCTCTTCTCCTTCTTCTTCCTTCACTTCCCCTGTCTTCTCCTCGCTCTCTTTAATATCTTCATCTTCTCCTCCACATTCTTTGTTCTTCTTCCTCTCCTCCTCTCCCCCCCTCTTTAATCTCTTCTTCTTCAGTGTCAGAAACAATCTAACGACAATAAACTTGAACATTAGTCATCCACCATAAACCCCAGTTCTTTATGATACTGTTACTTCATTCAGCTTTACACTGTACAGGTACTGTATATACTGTACATTATACAGATGCAGTATTCTGTCATACGATTCATCTACCTGGTGTATATATATATATAAATGTACGTTAATAATCCACACTTTGATATGATTCACCACCTCATGTGTATGAGTAACTGAAAGGAGGCGGATGCAAAACTTCATATATAAAACCAGCAGATTTTAGTCTTTTAAAACACGAATTTCCCTAAAACACGACGAATTTATTTGTTGAAATTGAAGATGGTGATATTCTGTATGTCGGCTGCACAGAGATGTGTGATCGTGCTGCTCCCACACAACTCCACAGCCCACTCACTGGTCCCAGATCAGAGGTGGAGCTGCATTAACCAGAAGTAGAGAAGCGATGGACACTCACACACACACACTCACACACACACACATACACTCACACACACACATCACACACACACACACACACACACACACACACACACACACACACACACACACACACACACACACACACACACACACACACACACACACACATTTTCCACCAAGGCAGTTATTCTCTGTGTCTCTTGATCACCTGCAGTTTCAATCTTCATGATTCATGCATAAACTTGACTTTGACTAAATACATATATATTTTTTCAAAGTGCGTTGCATGTGCAGAGAGAGAGAGACACCGGCTCCTGTGGTTCATGTGTCTCTTCACACTCTGACGTCTCAGAAACAGGTGCTAACGCTTTATCAAACATCCTGTAATCACAGTGTCATTTATGAATCGGGTTCTTTACTTATAGGTTTATTTTCTGTTTTCCTGTAAAGAGGAAAGTGAATTATTAGATATGAACGTGCTTCTGGAAGGATTCTGTAGCTCCAGGTCACAGTGGGAAGTGAGTCTCAGAAGAGAACAGCAACAACCTGCTGCTCTACTTTGTGACACGTGATCGTAAACACTGTCAAATCTACTTCCTAAGGTTTTTGACTTTTCACTGTTTTTTAACAAGCAAATACATAATTCACTTTATTCAAGAGCCCGATCCTTCAGTTTGAGAGAAGGACAGATTCATTTCACGTTGTTATTTTGTGAGGATTTTACTCAAAACCCTGCGATGACCTCGGATGTTTAGTCTTTTGGAGGGCGGAACGATTTCACCCCCACACATGGCCTCCTATTGGTTGGAAAGGTTGAAAGATTTGTTGCATAAAAAAAAATCCAAGGGCAGAAAGAAAATTGCACCAAAGCAGCGTGAACGCAAATGAAAGAGCTAAAGCGGGAGCGCAGGAAACTCAGTGTGAGCACAAGCAGGGGCTGTGTGAGTGAAAGCTTTACAACATCTGAAATCAATAAGTCCTGCTCTCAAACAAAAGGAGAAAAACATGGAGAAGTGATTAATCTCAGACTTTAAATGTGACTCGATGTTGAGTTTCTTCACTGAGACGATAAAAACTGATATGAAACCAGTTTCCGTGAGGGAGGAAAGAAAAAGCACTAAAACCTGTGAAGCTCCCTCTGATGCTTCACTGAATTTTCATTTGATGGTTTCATGGTTTCATTTCATCTTTTTGTTTTTATGATCTGATCAGCGGGTGAAAGATTCTCACCTGGAACATGATCCTGTACTGCTCCTCCTGACGTTTGACCACACACATGTTGCAGCCCATGACGACGTCTGTGTCTCGTCCTCCTTCTATCACTCCGTCCTTTCTCCTCCGTCTCTTCAGGTCCCTCAGGAAACAGCCTCGTATCAATAATCCAGCTCGTCAGGCTGACCTTTCTCCTCCGGATCAGATCTCAGGTCAGTCCTGGCTGTCTGACTTCTTGATGATGTGCCTCTTTATCAACCTCTGACCTTTGACCCCAGATAGATGTTTGTGGGGACGACAGCGTCTTAAAGCGAACATGAGGTCATCTGACTGTGAAAAGGTCAAGTCACAGAAATCACATCACAAAGATCCTTTTAATGTGCGAGGATTCGTTCTTGTTCCTTCTTCATAAATCCTCAGAGAAATGTGTCTCTTCAAAAACAATAACTTCGGTTTCAGGGTCGTGCAGTTTCACGGTTTTCTCACAAAAGGATAATTACCACACAAATGAAGCCACTCGTCAAAAAGAGAAAATCCTCCCGTGTTCTTTATCCGGTTTCTCCAACAGATGCAGATGTTTTCCATCCGTCACACTTCAGCAGTCGTTTGACAGCAACATCTGTCCTCGTTCAGAGAAGCGTCACTTCTGATAAGAACCTGCTGAGCGTCACGCAGCTTCACTTCCTGTCGGCTCCGTCAGTCTGAGCACAAGAGAAAAACCCACTTTGGTGTTTCTGTCCCTCAGACACAAACCGAGACGAAGCAGGAAACCGGAGGAGCCGAGTCCTCACCGCAAACATCAGGTTCCTGACGAGGAGGCTTCAGCTCTTCATCACACTGAAAAACACACTTTAATTCAGATTGTTTCAGAGCTGCAGGAACATTTAGAAACACTTCAGATTGTTTCAGGTTGTGGGCGAATGAAAATGATGATGGAGTGTGTCCTCAGTGTGTGTGTGTGTGTGTGTGTGTGTGTGTGTGTGGTGTGTGTGTGTGTGTGTGTGTGTGTGTGTGTGTGTGTGGTGTGTGTGTGTGTGTGTGTGTGTGTGTGTGTGTGTATGTGCTGAGTTCTATCCTGGTTCTTGTGAAATCTGTTCTTTGTGACTAAATGCATCGGCTGATTCAAGTTGACGTCGTGCCGATGGGTAAAGATAATGATGACCTCACCTTCTAATCCCAATAAAGATAGTTCTAGTTTCTATGTGAGAGATTAAACACCGAAGCTTCTCACCTGATAAACACACGTGGGCTTTATTCTCAGTTTTGTGTTTCCTGAGGTTTGTGGTGAAGCTGCAGTGGAAACACGGTGACGATGAATAAAACACGACGAGTTCTCAGTTCAATAATTCATCTGAACATCAGCGAGTGTTTAAAACGACCTTCGTTCTGACACATGAGATGATCTACAGCAAATATCTGTCTGATCTCAGCCTGAAATATTAAATATCAGTTTAATAAATGATCTGAGCAGTGAGATTGAAGATTGAAAAACTAACGTGTTGATCATAAAATAACTGGTTTGTATTCGAATCTGTAGCAGAAACGTTTGTGTGAAGAATTTAAAAATATGAACAGCAACAGTAAAATATTCAGAAATTAAAGGTGGATTTTAAGCATCAACTGTTAATGTTTGATCAGATTTCCTCTTCTTCTCTTTCCGTTTGTCATCTGATCCAGAAACTAAACTCCAGTGTATCTGGTTTCTAATCATCAGTATATAGGATCACTGAATCAGATTTTTACATTTTGACAAACATGTTCTCACAGTTGTGAAGTCAGATCTGTCCTGACAGACGTTTCCTTCTGATTTCACTTCCTCCATGTCGAGGCGTGGGAGCCCCCCCCCCCGGTGTGATCCCCTCCCACAGAGCGACAGAGACGTTCAGCCGGAGCTCAGCCTGTGTTACCTCCTGTTATCTGCTCTTATCTGTCATCAACACCTGCTTCACACAACCCGCTCCTCTGGGATTCCTGCCGGTCGATGCAGAGGAGGGAACGTGTGCACGGAGAGAAACTCCAGGATGAGATGAAGAGAAGCAGAAAGAAGATGGAAATGAAGAATCGTCGATGGCAGCGTTGAACTTTCTATTCTCCCACCTGATGAAATATTGTTTCCTCAAACTTCCTCAGTTCGATGAATCTTCAGTGTTTCCCGGCTCAGGTTCTTAAATCTCCGTCAGGACTGATAATCCAGAGAAGTCCTCAGAAATCCTCCTCCAGCAGACGGAGGTGCAGGAGTCAGATCCTCAGACCATCAGCTCCTCCTCCTCCTCTCTCTCCCTTCATCCCTCGACATCCTCTGCTGCTCCGACATCTTTTCTACAAAGGTTAAATCCGGCTTAGTTTCGCTCCTGGACACGGACGGAGAATAAAAACACAGAGAGAGAGAAATGAGATTCTGGTTTCACACTCTGATCAGAGGAGACGTGAACACACTCCAGCAGGTTGATCCGGAAGTTCTGCTCAAATTTTGCATTTGTGCCGCTTCAAGGAAAAAGGGAACATTTGTAATAAAGGCAACATGAATTTCTTGGTTTGTACCAATATTTTACAGATCATTTTCCTCCCACAGCAGTTAATGTGTGAAGATTAAACTTAATCACCTGCAGAGCAAAACAGGTCATTAGGAAAAACTTTATGCTGCACAACATTAAAATAATTCTGATGTTTTTTCGTCTTCTTTCTTGGAGATTACTGATCATTTTCTTAATTTATAAATTGATGTTGGAAACCACTCGATTATTTGATTAAATTTATCAGCAGCAGAGTTTCGATTTGATTAATGAGGAATATTTAGTTCGTTGTGTTTTTATTCCACTCGTCTCATTTAACACATAATTGAGATCATTCATTTTTTCAGCAACTTTAAGACGTCGTCTTGAATTTGAAAGCTTATCAACTTCATGAAGAAATGATTAATCAGTTAATCTAGAAAATAACTAATAAACCAGGTTTCTGCACTAGAATCACACTTCATGAAATATTTAAAATAAACTGAATGAATCTCAAACTAATGAAATACAAATACAAACAGAAACTCGTCGTTGTCTCTCCTGCAGCAGCCGGAGGTAAAAGATGAATAAATCAAAA
>VCHM03000246.1:0-21936 GCA_006182925.3 Reinhardtius hippoglossoides
TTCCTGGAGACTTCAGCGCTGAAGTCCGGGAAAAAGTGGATTTGTGATCCGCGGAAAGAAACGGAGGTGGCCTCTCTTGCCAGCTTCAGAATGCGCTCCTTGGTCTGGAAGTGGTGAATTCGCACGATGAGGGGACGTGGTCTGGAGTCAGCTGGATTCTTCCTGACCATGGCGATCCGATGAGCCCTGTCAGCGATCGTTGGGGTAGGGAAAGCCTCCACACCAAATGTTTCTCTCAGTAATGTGTCAATGAATGAAGTGGGATGCAGTCCTTCAACTTTTTCAGGCAGTCCTATTATGCGAATATTGTTTCGCCTGGATCGGTTTTCTAGATCATCCAGTTTAGCTTTCAGCTCTTCGTTGTCTTTTGAGAGCGCTGCACAAGAGGATTCAAGTCTCTCAAGTCTTGTATGCATGTCGTTGTGCGAGGTTTCCAGCTGTTGAATGGTTTCGTGGTGTTGGTCGATAATAGCTCTCTCAGCCGACAGTTGAGCAGAAAGTTTTGCTATAATGCGTTCCTCCATGGACGTTAGCAGTCTCTCCATATCTGGCAGGGTTAGCAGGTTGCTAGCCTCCGAGTCCGGTTGTTCCGCTAGCTTAAATGAGTCGGCTTGTTTTGTCTCTTTATCTTGTTGGTCTGCCGTTTGGCCTGCTTTTCTATTCGTCTTTTTCATACTCTCAGCTAAAGTCAGCGTTAGCACCAAAAAATGAATGGAATTAAACGGATTAAAAAAGGATTTTGACCGAATGTGAACAGAGTATTCCCGGCTTGCAACCTACTTCGCCATGCGTCAAACCGGAAGCAGGTTCCGTCACTTTAACCCTGATGTCCTGACTGTGTGCGTCACGTCACGTGTTGTGTCGCAGGTTTAAACATGTGTCTCATAAACTCTAGAGAATCAAACCAACACAAAGTGAACGTCAGTCCTGTACGTGTCCTGATGACGATCAGTGCTGATGTTTATTGTTAAAGTGTAAAGTGAGCGCAGGTCAGGAGTGAGGAGGAAGCTCCCACAGAGAATCTGACACAGGACGACCAGACTTTTAATGAGCGTCTGTCCTGGTCCTGACGCAGCGGTGTTATAATTATTCAGTGGTGGAAACCCACTGAAACTATGAACGTAGCTGAACACATGATTATGTTGTGTCACTGCATCGATGCAGAGTCGTCCTCCTCACTGCAGGAGCCCAAACATTAACACATGTGCTGCTGCAGCTGCTCCTCCGCTCTGTGCTGTGTGCGTCAACCTAACCTGATGTGGGTAAGACTCTATTCCAGACACATGATTGGTTCGTGTTGTCTGTCAAAACATGGACGGGATGAATTCTATCGACGTGTTTTAAATTTCTATCGAGGAAAAGTTATATCGCGATAATTATTGATATCGTTGTATCGCCCAGCCCTACACTGGAGCTTGAAGGTCAAAGTACAGAACATGTGTTCCTAACAGTGAACACTGATACTGAGCTGAGAGATGTTTGTAGAATGAGCGCTGAGGACCGAGTCAGGCTCAACGTGACTGAAGTTTTACTGACAGAGAAACAATCCAATGCTGGACAATGTGTACATGTAATGTTTCTGTGGAAGCTAACCAGGACTTGTCCCGGTGGTCCTGTGGACTGACCACATGACAGCGTGCTGCGTTCGTGTTCTGGGCTCATTTCCAACATGAAACCCTTCCTCTGGTTTCAGGACTTACACGGGGTCGTCCATGCCTTTATCTCTTCACCACTAGATCTCTGCCCCGCCCTGTACACACGTGTTCCTCAGGCTCCCTGCACCACTTTCAACTGGTCAAACTGCTGCTCAGATCATCGCCACTTCAAGAAAACATGATCATAGAACTGCTCGCCCTCTTCACACATCAACTGTGGAACATGGTCAGAAAAGTGGGTCGGACATTTTCTGGAGCTGAAGCAGCAGCAGGAGATTGTCCGGGTCCGACTCGTTCACAGCAACAGGAACATGTGGGAACATTCAGACGAGGGGCGGAGCCAAAACACATATCTCCATGATAACCATGGTTACGTTAAGTTATGTTAAGTTACAGGTTCACTGTGAAGGAGTTAGTGACGTCTCCAGGTGTCGTACATGTGAACGTAGTCCACTTGTTCACGTGTACGACTCCTGAACATGTCCAGCAAGATATTTAGAGACATCTAGTGGTGAAATTACATATTACAAACAACTGAACCCCGAGGACACGAGGACTTTCAAGTTGTTTTCAGTCATGAACTCTGTAAAATAGTGTCTGGACATTTTCTGGAGTTTGTCATTCACATATGAAGAACGGGTGGAGCAGCAGGAGGCCGGACATGACGTATAAATCCTGCTGTGGAAAGATCAGTGTTGTTGTTCACAGCTCATCCACACCGGTGTCGGCCCTCATCACCAAAAGCTCTGGAATCTCCTCGTGTTTCCAAGTTGACGTCTTCGTCTTCTACGTGTTTGGCTCCTCTTCTTCATCCTGAGATATTTGTTCTTCCAGTTTCACGTCCGTCACGTGTTTGTGTCCTCAACACGTCCACTCGCTCTCTGTGAATCCTCTGGACATTCACCTGCTCTATTCTCACATGGACTCACTCAGAAACTTTATTAGGAGGCTGCAGGAAAAGTTCCAGAAAATGTCCAGAACAACTTGACTCAGACTTCAGGTCTGAAAACAGAGACAGTGATGTTTGGTCAAAGTCCTTTATTTTCACACATGGACTCAGTTTAATTTACAGTGAAGTTTAATCCTTTATACTTTATACTAGTCTTCTCTAGACTGGACGACTGTAACTCCCTCCTCTCTGGAAGAAGCCAAAAGTCACTCTCCTGCCTCCAACCAGTTCAGAACGCAGCAGCTTCTCACTGGTATTAAACGGCAACATCACATCTCCCTGATCCTCGCTTCTCTCCATTGGCTCCCTGTCCATTTTAGAATTGATTTTAAGATTTTACTGATCACTTTTAAAGCATCTGGCCCCAAACTACATCACAGAATTATTGAGCCCGTATGTTCCTGCACGCAGCCTTAGATCCTCAGGTGGATCCTGCTGTTCCAAAGTCCAGGTTGAAAACTAAACCGTGACCGTGCTTTTACCATCAGGGCCCCTCGGCTTTGGAACGGCCCCCTGAGGAGATAAGGCCGAGTCAGTGACTTCTTTTAAATCACTTCTTAAAACCCATTTTTATAGACTTGATTTTATGTGTTGTTGTGTTTTACTTTTACTGTTTTCAACTATTTCTTCATACTTTGTATTTACTTGTTCATTGATTACTTTCTCTATGTGTCAACACTTTGTAAACTCGGGTTTTAAAGGTTTCAAATTATTTTATTTCCCTTTTCCGTTGCTTGCTGTCAAGCAACTTTGTACTCTGGTTGTTGAAAAGCCTCATCACTAAGTAATGATTATGACCACATTTGATCAGACTCAGAGTGAGGATCAGTGTGTTTTCTCAGAGCTTCCCAGCTCTGAGGTCAAAGCCCGCTTTGAGATACTGATCTATGACAGCATTTATAGACCAATGATGGGCTTATGTTTTTACATAGTCAACATGAACTTGAAGTCCAGTTCATGATAGCTGTGAATTTATTAATAATCAGCTATTTAAACCAATTGATTCAGTTTGTAATTCTAAACTATCTCAGACAGAACTCAATATTATTTATATAACGCTTGACATTTTTATCAGCTTTTAACATCTATTTAGTTCTGGTTCTACTGATCTGAGACAGAGACGGTCAATATATTTATGATCGGTCTTTTTGTCCAACATGTCTGATTTCATATTTATCTTCCATGTTATGAGTCTGTGCTGACATGAATATTTGTCTGTTATTTTCACACATGAACTCAGTTTAATTTACAGTTACATTTTATCCTTTATTCAGGTTGAGTCTCTGCAGACTGTCAAAGATCAGCTGTTCTTCTCTGGCTTCAGCTCTGAGGTCAAACCCCTCTCATCTGAGAGAACTGGATCTGAGCTTCAACTTCCTGCAGGACTCAGCAGTGAAGGAGCTGCTTGATCTAGAGCAGAGTCCAACCTGTCGACTGGAGACTGTGAGGTCAGTAGATGGTTGGAGTCAGTCCACGCTGCTTTCATCAGTATGTTACTAAACACAGTCAGTATCACAGATCCAGGGTCTGTGCTACCAAGCAGGATTTGTGGTTATCAGGTTAACTTCAGGTTTAGTTGTTTCAGTCCTACGAAGCTCGTTCACTTCTTAACAAGATAAATCACCATGGTAACTTCTGATGAACGGCTAACCTGCTCCAGGTTAAGTTGGAGATCAACCCGTATCAAAGCTCCGCCCACTGACCACAGTGACTCTACACTGTTGTGTGGTGCACACTCTCCTTAAAGGGACGGATAAGGGAAGTTTAAATCAATGTCTGGTTGGTTCAGTTGATCTCTAACTCACCCAGAACATCTCAATCTCTCCAGACTCATCCTGTCACCAGAACACCAGATGCACTCAGTCAGCTTCCTGAAGATAGGTCCATGTGTTTTTATTGAGTAGTGATGTCAGAGGTTTCCACCACAGTGTGTGTCCTCGGAGTCAGTGTGTGTTCTCAGAGACAGTGTGTGTCCTCAGAGACAGTGTGTGTCCTCAGTCAGTGTGTGTCCTCAGAGACAGTGAGTCAGTGTGTGTCCTCAGAGACAGTGTGTGTCCTCAGAGACAGTGTGTGTCAAACTAAAGCTCATTATCGAGGCCACATCCTGGGATTCAAACGTTTCTCATCAAGAAGCTTCTTCTCTTCCACTCGTCTTGTTAGTAAACAACAGATTCAGATCTCGTGGCCTCAAGTTATTTATCTCGTTCACACACGTTATTATATCGTGGTCACGTAATATATTTTTACCAAATGCCACCAGGGGGCGCTGTAACTTACACATTGACACAATCCCAGATGTGTTACCAGCTGTTCTTCCTGCATTTAGCAGCTGTAACTGAGTTTCTTTTATTCTGGATCATGTGTTTGTTCTCCTCTGATTTTTATTATAGAACAGTTTGATCCTCGTTGTGAAATATGAGGCTCTGCTGTCAGTCAAACTGTCCATGTCTGTGATTGGTCATACGCAGTAAACCCCGCCCCTTTTATGTGCCCGTGCTCACACAGTGAAACATGTCTTCACCTGTAACAGCAGTAAATCCACCTCTCAGGTGTCCACTCTGCACTTTGACATGCAGAGGAAACACACTTAGCTCTTAGCGTGTTCATTCCAACACGTGAACATGAAGCAGAGAGGAAGCTGCTCCACCTCTGAACAGGACTGAAGTCCCTGCTGCTCTTTCTACTGGATGTGCTGCATCACTGACTCACAGCTGGTGAAGTGAGTCTCTGGAACACTGATGTCTTCTTCTCTCAACAGATGGAGGTGATCTTCGTGGAGCTGAGTGTGAAGAGGACAGTGTGTGTGGACGGAGGCTGAGCTGTGTCCTGAGGATCCAGAGGCTGAAGCAGCAGCAGCTTGTGTGTAGAGCGGCTCTGACTGGGCCTTGTTGCTGGGAGGCAGAGTGGAGACAGAGCTCCAGAGGAATCAGAGGAGGTGAGCTGCTCTGAGATCAGCTGTCACACAGTGTCCAGTCCACCATCCTCCCTGTGTGTTCCTGTGGATGTGACACAGCATCATCAGTGGATCTGCTGCTGCTCTGTCCTTTGACTCAGTGTCTGCAGACACACTCACGCTCCTCCACCTCCTCCACTCTTTTATTCACTCACATATTCTGAACACAAACACACTCAGCAGATTGTTTCTGTTCACGACGACATGACTGCAGATCAACACTTTTCTGAATCTGTTTTGAGTGAATTTGCAGCATCTTTGTTTTCGACCTCTTCCCTCCGTTCACGATCTTTACCGCTCGTCCTCTTGAGGCCGATTGTGTTTATTCACATGAAGAATGTGTTTATTGAAATGATACAACACCAACAGAATATATAAACCCTCTGTAAAGAGTCACATACAGTGTATTTAACTTTGCCTTTATTATGTTCCACCTGTGTCCCTCAGTGTGTCTCCACGTGTGTATAACCACATTCTGTGTATCTGTTTATGATCTTAAAGTTCCTGGATTCACGTCACAAATTGATTTAGTTCAACACAAAGTTAAACACATTTAAATCACTTTGAGTTCAAAATCCGAGTTTTGTCTTTGACACAAAAGATCAAAACCCTCGACTCAAAAATGGGACGTTTTCATTTCTGCATCAGGTGCAGAGCAGTGGTTGCTCTTCTACTTTTGACCCACAGGTGGCGCTGTAGTATAACAGCAGAACATCCCAGTCAAAGCCTTTATATTCAGTCTATGAGTCAAACACATGGATCATTTCCTCTGTGACAAACCAGATGTAACGAGAAGAAAAAGATCTCCGAGAGAAAAGTTCTGTTGTTTCTACTTGTCTCTGCTTTAATGCTCAATAAACATCCTTCCACCGACTTCACTGGAATCATGACTCTGGTTTTCTTTCCTCTTGTAAACAAACAGGTGGCAACATCACCTCCTTGCTGCAGGTACAGGAACAAAATCACCAGTTTGACAAAATGGAAACAACCAGAAGAAAAATTAATGTCATATTTACAGTATGAAGAAGAGTCGATGAAGAGCAGAGCATTTTTAAGTCTCTGAGGAAACTTTAACATATTTTAATAAACTAACTCATTTACAGTCACCTGATTAAGGTTCTCTGGTGGTTAACATCCTGTATCTACACAGTGTTCCTCAGATTTCCTTCCTCCATCAATTGTAATATTTTGTATTGTTCATCTCATTTAATTCTTTGACTGGTTTAATTCCAGCCTCAGTCTAAAGGAATCCTGCTGGTTCTTCTCTCTGTTGTTCCAGCTCCTCTCATATCAGACGCTGCCCAGCACCTCACAGCACTGGTATAGATGATGTTATCCCTGGTTATTATTATTATTATTATTATTAATAATGTTAATATTATTATTATTATTAGTGTGTGTGTTTCTCTCTGGTCTCAGCTGCTCAGTGATCAGAGCAGAAGCTGCAGCAGGTTTGTGCCGAGCTGGAGTTTCTGTGTCCTCCTCCACTCGGCTCTCACTGGAACTAATAAACACTCATCACTAGTTATCAGGACCTGATCAGCACATGAAGTCACTGAGTGTTGGTTTGATTCCACAGTTTATGAGGCTGCATTTAAACATCATGAAAAATGACCAGTCAACATGTTGTGCTCAGTACAACACGAGACGCTCACAGTCAGGACTCAGTGTTAAAGTGAAGATCTGGATCAATGATCCGACTCCATCAATTATTAACTAAATACCATCCCAATAAAAAATGAACTGTGAACGTGAACCAGTTCATCTTCATGGGTATGAACTGGACTTTGAACTGGTTGTTTTCAAGAGTGAACTGGTTCAACAGGGAAGAGGAGGAGCCTGAGAACAGGTAAGTGTCAGACTCCATTTTCACCTCGATGAGCAGAAGGAAGAAAAGTGAGCAGGTGAGTGTGAACACAACTTTCTGAAAGTGTTACTGTCCCACTCTCACACCTGCTGTTAACATCCGTCTGCTGATCACACGACTCTAAGTTTGTCAGTTCACACCTGGTGACAGACGTGGTTTCATGTGATCGGATCCCCAGAGACAGATGTGAACAGCAGCTGTGGAACAAAGAGCTTCAAAGGACTAATTAACAGAGTTAACTCACAGCTTCGTGTTTTATCTTCATCACATCTGTTCATCAAGTGTTTAATAACAGAACGTGATTTCAGAATCATACGTTACAGCAGTGGTCACCAACCAGTGGAGAGTCTTCACTGTGGATCCCAGTAAAGCTCTGGACTCACTGGCTGAGGAGTGAGAGTCATCGACCTGCAGAGCCAGGTACACATTTATATATATAAACATAAATCTAAAACAGCTATACTATATAACAACACTATATATGTAGTTTTTTAACTTTATACTGATTTTGTGTGAGTTTTAAAGGAAACAAAAACTTGAAGAGCTTGTGTTTGACCTTCATTTGGGCACAAAGCCATAGAACTGGGTGGAGGTACAGAGTGCTGCTTAAAGCTGCTGACTGATGTGCTCTCAGTGTTACTGGCTATAAAGTTCTGTAATTCATTTCCAGCCTTTATGACGTGAACACTAGGTTGAGTTTCCTTCTCCTAGTGGCAGGGTGTTGAAGGACACATGAACTTCATGAGCTTGTATTAATTCACTTTAATGTACTTCATTTATCAAAAATACTTTTTTATTAAATGTTTGTTTATGGCTATGCAGGCTTATTGGTGGATTCACGAATGAGATAAACCAGTATTACATGAAAGGGCACTGTAGTATTGTACTAGTACAATAAGACACCTCCTACATACTCTGATACTTTGTGCTGCCTCTACTCCATCCTCAGGCTGGTACCCTCAAAAGAATATCATTTTATTAATTTAATTTCTAACCCCTAACCTGTAACAAAATCTTTAAACTATCTATCCTCCAAATAAATATTTAATTTCATAGGATAAAGCTACTTAAAGGATCAAAGTATTAAAGTATGTGTGGTTATCCTCCGCTAACACTCCCAGTACATCCGTATCAGTAAGTGAAGTACAGTAGATGCAGATAGTCTGTGTTACTGGGAGCACTTTGCTCCTACGGGTCAGTTGGTTCTGTTCGGCTCCAGCAGCTGACAAAGGTTTATCCTCTGAGGAGAATCTAGATCCTTCATGAACTCATCAGAGGAGCTCAAAGGATCTCGTGGGTCTCTGAAGACCCTGGTCCTCCTCAGAGACTCTAACAATCCACACCAGCTCCACGGATCCTCTAAGAACAACCCGTTAGAACAAATGCATGGATTCAGGAAGTCAAACGCCCGAGTGCTTTTACTTTGAAAGGGGTTCTGGAAGTGTTGTAAATACGTTTGTGACAGAAAGTTAAACATTGTGGTTCACAGCAGAATAAATATAGAAAATGATCTTTCACCAGTTTTGATTGTTTATGGACTTATGTCACAAACATTAATGGTTGCATCACTTCATGTGTGAGCTTCAAAATAAAAGCACTTCATTGTTTCTGTTGACCGAAGCCTTTGATTTAAAAAAAAAAAAAGGTTTCATTGTGAAATATTTGCAAGATCGAATAAATATGAATTGAAATTAATCTTTGTGAATATTTATGTTCGTGCGTTAAGCCTTTAACAGAAATTACCAAAATAATAAATATGACCCTACTAAGTGGGTTTTTGGAAGATATCAGGGTGGTAGATCTCTGCTTATCAAAAATTGACGTGTGTGTGTCTGTTTGTGTGTGTGTGTGTGTGTGTCTGTGTGGGTCTGTGTGTGTGTGTGTGTGTGTGTGTGTGTGTGTGTGTGTGTGTGTGTGTGTGTGTGTGTGTGTGTGTGTGTGTGTGTGTGTGTTCTTCCTTTGTATTTTTGGGTGTGTTTCTTGAACCGACTTGTTTGTCCAGATTCCTTTGAGCTCACAGTGTTTTTCCTCTCAGACTGAAGATGAGTGGTTATGAGGAGGAAGAGGAGGACAGAGCAGAGTCTCCAGGGTCCAGCTGTGTGTCTCTGAAGAGTGACCGGTCCATGGAACCTCCTCTAAACTTCAGTAATGAACCTGGACCCTCACACACAAAGTAAGAGACCTGCTACAAACATGTGAACCTCCAAACTGAATCCTCAGAGAATGAACCAGTGAATGATGTGTTCTGAATAAAAACATGTTTGTGTTTGCAGAGGTCAGGACCACAGACTGAGAGCAGAGTCTCCAGGGTCCAGCTGTGTGTCTCTGAAGAGTGACTGGTCCATGGAACCTCCTCTAAACTTCAGTAATGAACCTGGACCCTCACACACAGAGTAAGAGACTGTTTCTACTGTGACCTGCTCTGAAGAGGATCTAGTTCCCTCTAGTGTGGCCCCTGCATTAGGACACAGCTTCATTGAAGTTGGTGACTAATCTCTCAGAATCACTCAAAGAGCTCAGACCTCCACCAAGAACCAACACGCTCCTTATGAAACCACTTTGGAATTCACTAGAGACTCGTTTTTATTTGGATCTGCACTAAATTCCACACACTGGTAAACATCAGTCCTCTGAACATGTGACAACCTGTGACTTTGACATGTGAGTTATCAGGAAATGTCTTCACAGAGAGAGGAAGAGGAGTCATGTTTCTGAGGAGGAGCAGTCGTCCTGCTGTGCTTCGTGTCAGGACGTCCTGAAGGATCCAGTCTCCACCAGCTGTGGACACTGGTTCTGCAGACAGTGCATCACCTCATACTGGGACCAGTCTGGTTATTCAGGAGACTCCTCCTGTCCCCAGTGTGGACAAAGATCCAGAACCGGAGCTGGAGCTCAGACAGCCGGTCAGAGCAGCACTGTACATGTGTCTGCTGATGTCTTCACTTCTGACAACAGCACATGTTGTTTTATTTTGTTCCTTCATAAAGCATCAACATTTAACATCGTTAGAAAAGCACGAAGTTAAAAAGCTTTTATTTTCTGTAGTTTTTCTGTATCTGATGAAAACAATCAGCAGATTCTCAGATTCTGTCTCTGACATTGTTTCTTGTCTTTCAGCAGATCGTGGTCTGCAGGAGGTTTTAGATGAACATCAGCTCAGTGTGAGGAGGAGATGTGAACATGTGACTGAAGGAACTGATGAAACAGGAAGTAGAACCCTCCTCAACAGGATCTACACTGAGCTCTACATCACAGAGGGACAGAGTGAAGAGGTTAATACTCAACATGAGGTGAGGCAGCTTGAGACGGCTTCCAAGAGAAGAGCCTCCACGACACTCCCATCAAGTGCCACGACATCTTTAAAGCCTCAACTGACCAGCAGAGCAGCATCAGAGTCGTCCTGACCAACGGCGTCGCTGGCGTTGGAAAAACCTTCTCGGTGCAGAAGTTCACTCTGGACTGGGCAGAGGGTTTAGAAAACCAAGATGTGGGTCTGCTGACTGTGCTTTCGTTCAGGGAGCTGAACCTGGTGAAAGACCAGCAGCACAGTCTCCTCACGCTGCTCCGTGTTTTCCATCCAGCGTTACAGAAGCTCACGGCAGAGACGCTCGCTGTCTGTAAACCTTTGTTCATCTTTGACGGCCTGGATGAAAGCAGACCTTCTCTGGACTTCAACCACAGGAAGCTTGTGTCTGATGTCACACAGAGGTCATCAGTCAACGTGCTGCTGACAAACCTCATCCGGGGGAATCTGCTTCCCTCGGCTCTCGTCTGGATAACCTCCAGACCTGCGGCGGCCAATCAGATCCCTCCTACATGTGTTGACAGGGTCACAGAAGTACGAGGCTTCACTGACGCCCAGAAGGAGGAGTACTTCAGGAGGAGATTCAAAGATGAAGAGCTGTGCAGCAGAATCATCTCACACATCAAGACGTCCAGGAGCCTCCACATCATGTGTCAAATCCCAGTCTTCTGCTGGATCAGTGCTACAGTTCTGGAGCACATGTTGACCACAGACCAGAGAGGAGAGCTGCCCAAGACCCTGACTGACCTGTACTCACACTTCCTGCTGGTTCAGACAAAGAGGAAGAACAACAAGTACGGTGAGGGACATGAGACGACTCCACAGCAGCTGACGGAGGCTGACTGGGACGTTCTACTGAAGCTGGGGAGGCTGGCGCTTAAACATCTGGAGGAAGGAAACATCATGTTCTACCAAGAAGACCTGGAGCGGTGTGGTCTTAATGTCACAGAGGCCTCGGTGTACTCAGGAGTTTGTACTGAGATCTTCAGAAGAGAGTGTGTGATCTTCCAGAAATCAGTCTACTGCTTTGTTCATCTGAGCGTTCAGGAGTTTCTGGCTGCAGTCTACATGTTCCACTGTTACACCAAGAGGAACACAGAAGAACTCAACAACTTCTTGGGAACATATGGGGACACAGACAGTACCTTCTCCCTGGATGACCTCCTGAAGAGAACCATGAAGAAATCCCTCTCCAGTACAAATGGTCATCTGGACCTGTTTGTTCGCTTCCTTCACGGCCTCAGTCTGGAGTCCAACCGGAGAGTCTTAGGAGGCCTGCTGGGTCGGACAGGGAACAATCCAAAGTCCAACCAGAGAGTCTTAGGAGGCCCGCTGGGTCGGATAGAGAACAATCCAAAGATCATCCAGAGAGTCATCAACAACCTGAAGGAGATGGAGAGTGATGACATTTCTCCTGACAGAAGCATCAACATCTTCCACTGTCTGACTGAGATGAACGACCACTCAGTTCATCAGCAGATGCAACAGTTCCTGACGTCAAAGGACAGATCCAAGAAACTCTCTGAGATCCACTGCTCAGCTCTGGCCTACATGCTGCAGATGTCAGAGGAGGTTCTGGATGAGTTGGACCTGGAGAAGTTCAATACATCATACCAGGGTCGATGGAGACTGATCCCAGCTGTGAGGAACTGCAGGAAGGCTGTGTGAGTCCAGACATGATCAATAACATGTTCAATCAGTGGAGATGAGTCGTTCTTCAAATACACTCAGTGTTAAATGGTTCTCATTGTTTTGGGCAGCATGGTGCTGCAGTGGTCAACACTGTTAGTGCAGCCTTTCTGTGAGGAGGAGGTTCTCCTGGTGTCTGCAGGGTTTTCTCTGGGTTCTCCAGCTTCCTCCACAAACCCAAAGACATGGAGATCGGAGTTAGGTTGATTGGAGACTGAGATTCAGTGTCAGCTGAGATTGGCTCCAGGCCCCTGAGACCGCTAGTGTGTGTGTGTGTGTGTGTGTGTGTGTGTGTGTGTGTGTGTGTGTGTGTGTGTGTGTGTGTGTGTATTTATACGTATGTATACTTAAATATATGTATACATTCTCATTGTTCTCATTTACATATAAGAGCAATCCAAGTGATCACTGTGCTGGAGTTTGCCGTATATTTTTTTATATATATATATAAGTAGTGGTGCACCGATGTATCGGCCGTATATCGGTAGCGGCCGATATTCGCCTCGTTTACTGTTATCAGCATATCGGTAATAAACTTGACTTTCACCGATAACATTTGCCGATATTCATTGGTATGTTTTCTGCAGCCTGCCAATCTGGCATCCAGATCATGGTCCACTGACGCCGGGTTTACACCGGGCGCTGAAGCGCCGCGCCGCGCCGCGCCAGCGCCCTTCACCGATGGTTTCGGCGTGCGAGCGAGCGTATCGCGCCAGGAAACAGACTGAAAAATGATTTTAAACGATATAAATGTAGCCGAGCGTTTTGTTGTCATGTCCGGCCTCAGCCAAAGAAAGGACACGAGAGAGGGTCGGGACTCGGGACATCACCCGTTTATTCCCCGTCACATTTCACAACCTTCCTCTTCACAGCACCCCTTTCCGCTAAAACCCCCTTTCAAAATAAGAGTCCCAATATACAGTCTATGCAAACCACCCGCTTACAACAGGAACTACACATAAACCCTCAACAATAAAGTCACTAAATAAAATAGCTTACATAAATGACATATTTTATATGATATAAATGATCAAATATGCATCCCATACTTTGTATTCCCCTTCTGTTGTCCTGGAGTTTTAATTTTCCCAATTTTCCCAATCACATAATGAAATGTCCTCCTCTGCCCATCCACTACAGCCACACAAGCAGTCATATAGATAAAAAGAGACAGGGGGGGGGGCTAAAGGCTTGCTTGGAGAATACGTCATTTACCCCTGACACCCGACATTGAACGGGTTACATACAACAACAAGCGGAGAATCGCGTTCTGACCGGCGCAGAGAAATATTTTATTGGGCTGTTATTTAATTTAACAAATATAATATTTGTATTGGTCTACTCTATGTTACTGTAAGTACAGAAAGTAACATTTTTGTCATTGAGTAGGTAGTTGTATGGCAGGCAGTTTTCATCGAAAAATATTTTTATTTTATTTGTTGTAATCAGAGCCTCCTATTGTGTTGTGTTGCACAGCAGGCTAGTAGTAGCACTGCATCTTGACTTGAATGTATATGGCATTAAGGGTTTATGCTACTGTGTTGTAAGGCTGCATTGCAAGCGTCTGTTTACAGTTGAGATGATGTCTTGAGTAGGCCTGGTGATACTGTTACATGTTTGGCTGAATAGGTGTCTATGTCCATCCATGGCATCTAAAGTTACACTTGTCACTTTTTCTGTTTTTCATATTATTCAAGTAATAAACAAATATCGGTATCGGTATCGGCTATCGGCTAGATTGTTGTTTTAAATATCGGTATCGGTATCGGCCAAGAATTTCCATATCGGTGCATCCCTATATATAAGGGCTGTCAAAATTAACGTGTTAACGCGGGATGATTAATTTGTGGAATTAACGTGTTAATTATTTTAACGCATGCGCAGAATGAGCCGCTCCATGAAACCCCCCCCCCCCCCCCCCCCCCCCCACTCACTCGCTCAGAGCGACACACGCAGTGAGATCAGAGCTCGTTCACGTGAAGCAGCCGCTCAGTGACTCTGTAGAAGTGAAACACAGAGTTTCTCTGGTCTCAGCTGCTCTGGGATCAGCTGCTTCAGGATCAGAGCAGAAGCTGCAGCTGGTTTGTACCGAGCTGGAGTTTCTGTGTCCTCCTCCACTCGGCTCTCACTGGAACTAATAAACACTCATCACTAGTTATCAGGACCTGATCAGCACATGAAGTCACTGAGTGTTGGTTTGATTCCACAGTTTATGAGGCTGCATTTAAACATCATGAAAGTGACTCGTTAACATGTTGCTCAGTACAACACGAGACGCTCACAGTCAGGACTCAGTGTTAAAATGAGCGACACGCAGACATGATCCGACTCCATCGATTCAGAACCAAACACATGACCGGACGTTTGTCACCTGAATCCTCCCAATAAAAAATGAACTGTGAACGTGAACTAGTTCATTTTCATCTGCATGAACTGAACTTGGAACTCGATCTTTTTAAGTGTGAACTGGCTCAACACTGCTTCTGCAGATGAGCTCAGATTCAGATTTCACATTCACATTGAATTGTGTAAAGGTTTGGTTGTTTGTTTGATTTAAAAAAGAAAAGAAAAAAGTTTTATTCAACCATCCTATATTTGATAAAAAAAAAGAGCAAAGGCTGAGAAGCCCCGATTCTTTAGGATAAAGGTTCTTTGAGTTTTATAAAGATATTTAATGTTCTAAATAACATCATCCTATGTTTACTCAGAGGCAAAGCAAAGAGACAGACACATTTAATTATGGTGTGGTATGTTTTAGTTTGATTTTATTGTATTTTTCAATCTAACTAACTATCATTTGGACTTGTCATATATTCAAAAACTAATGTTAAATGTACATATCCACCTTCTGTCATTTATCCTTCTGTTCCCACAACAATATACAGAGATAAAGGGGATTTTTCAGGCATTTAGAAACGGTGATTAATCAGATAAATCACAGCTTCTCTGTGTTTAGGATGAGAATCACTGACTGTTCCTTTAAACTGAAGAAGCAGAACTGGAAATATCGTTTATTCTTCTTTCTGGTCAAACTAGAGTTCCCACCCTGCGTTTGTACGCCACCACCAACCAGTGCAGTGTCCGTCCCTCCAGGTTCCTGACATGTTGCATTCACAATAACATGAGGTCACTGTAACCTTTGACCTTTGACCACTGAAATCGAATCCGTTTATCTTTGAGTCCAACTGGTCAAAATGTGAAGAAATCCCCTAAAGACAGACTTGAGACATCATGTTCAAGAGGCCAGAAACATGTTGTGTGACCTTGACCTTTGACCTTTGACCACCTGAATCTAATGAGTTCCTCTGTCAGTCTGAATGAACGCTTGGACCAAATCTGAAAGGATTCTCTTGAGGAGTTTTTAACATGTTCATGAGGAAAAGAGGGGATTTATCAGGGTGAGGGTCACATGATCACGTTTTGTATGAATGTTGTGTTTTCTGATTTTATTCTAACAGATATTTTCTTTAATTACAGACTCGGTGGTTGTCGACTCTCAGAGACTCAATGTGAAGTCGTGGCCTCAGCTCTGAAGTCAGACCCCTCACATCTGAGAGAACTGGATCTGAGAGGAAACTCCCTGCTGGATTCAGGAGTGAAGCTGCTGTGTTCTGGACTGGAGAGTCCAAACTGTCGACTGGAGACTCTGAGGTCCTTAAATCCTTCTTCACTTTTCCAACTTTCTTTCTTATTGGGTCATTATTTCTTTAAATTGTCTCAGTTCTGCTCTGCTCACTGTCCCTCAGTCATCTGTCACTCACCCAGCCTGTCAGTCACGTCCACCTCATCAGCTCCATTCACCTGCACTCACCTGCTCCTGATCACTAAGAAAGTGTCAGTAAATAACATGTGGACTGAGGCCGAGCACTCGTCCTCCTCAGGTTTTCAAAATAAGACACATTCTCATTGAAACACGTTGGACAGTTGATAAGTATAGAAACAAACAGGAAGTGAGTGTCAGGAGCCATCCCTACTTTAAACAGTGTTTAATTACACAAACCTGCTCAGTGACCAAACACAGAGAAGAAGCTGATGAATGAAACAATGGTCCAACATGTCTGATCTGATATTTATCTTCAGGTCACAGACTGGACTGAGGTCAGCAGCATGTTGAGAGTCTGTGTTGACATCATAGACTGTATATATAATGGACGTAGCGTCCGTGACGTCACCCGTTGGTTTCTGCAGAGTGAGAATGAGGCTAGTAGGAGGCGTTCCCCCGGCGCCATCTTGCCGGTGCTGACTCCTCCTAGTTCCTGGCTAACCAATAAATGAGCAAGAAGGAGGAGCGCGAGTGAAGACTGACAGCTGAGCCACGCCCGTAGAGCTCAATGTTACCTGGTTAGCTCAGGCTAAGGAGCTAGGCTACATGCTACCCGCGGCTGCTAACCGGCTAGCGCTGCGGTGCTGTTGCTTCAGGATGGTCGCGATCTTTACAACGAACTCACTAGAGGTAAGTAACCTTGAAACTACACAACAACAAAACCTATTGCTTTATCTATTATCATAATCATATGCTTACATGCCTCAAGTGGTTTTTAATATGTAATTGTTATAAAAGTGACCGTTTATTTAACGTGTAATGAACAGATTGAAGCAAATTAACTACACTACTACAGAGTCGTGTGTTTGGTTGTGACTTGATTTAAATTTGAATAAGTTAATATCAATACGCTACATGTGTAAGTTGCATGTGATAGTAACTATGTTTCACAAATGTTCTGATACAGGCTGGTATAACCACCATTACTATTGCCACCTTGTTTATTTAGCCTGTTATGGAATTAGACAGTTTAGATAAGATTATAATCTCCACTCAAACTTTTCTCATATTTATTATATAATTATGTTTTCACTCAGAAGTGGAGAGACTTGATGTGGACTGTTATCAACAGCTCTGTGGGAGATTATCACCTTGAATATTAGATGAGGTAGAAAGACATTTTATCTATTTGTACAATGTTTTATTTCTTTCAGTACATTACATTTCATTTAGCTGATGCTTTTATCCAAAGTGACTTACAATATGTGCATTTAACCATGAGGGTACAAACCCAGAGCCCAGTACATCGGTTCTGTCTGAAGTCTGTGGTGCTTCCACCTGCTGAACACAGAATGAACTGTAAGAACCAGTCTTTGCTGGAACAACATAAAACATCCTTTTATAGTGAGTTTCTTCTTCTCATTAGATGAAGCACTGCAGCACCTGATGTCCTCAGCGTCCACTGTGGCAGCAGCAACATGGTGGAGATCGGCAGCTTCAGGCTGGTCAACATGAGGACGACCTGCACCAGCTTCATCTGCACAACACTTCATGTTTTCCTCCCTGAACTAAAGATGGCCTGCAACTGTTTAGAGTTGGCAGTCATTGCTAAGTGTCATGGGTAATAGAGTTAATTTCTATATTCATTATGGTTGGTTAAAAAAATGAACACTTATCAGAACAATGTTTATCTTTTACTTTCTGATTTGAGACACTTTAGATAAAAACCCAGTGTTTTATTTTTCTTCTTTGCCATAAGAGACAGAACACGGTCAGCACAGCTGTGTCCTTCAGGCTCGTCCGTCCCTAATAAAATGACAGGAGACATAAAAGTATGGCATTATTGTAGAGGAAGTGTTACTTATGAACAAAGTTTGTATCCTTGTTTTCTGTGGATATTCAACTATGTATTTGAATATGGTTTTGGATTAAACAGTGCACTACCAAGACAATGAATGTACAGTATGGAGTTCTTCCACATTAATAGTATTGCATTTATAATTTAATACATTATGTGCAATACTTTGCTTTGATTGTTTGTAAGTTATGAAAACAGGTCTGTACCTGGAGTCCGTGTTGAAGTGATGACTCAGTGTTCAGGCTGGTTGGATTCCAGTTGTGTCTCATGTTGGACATCCACAGGTGCAGGCTGTCGGAGTCACCTAGAGAAACATTCAACACAAATACACAGATATGTAAAGTCATACATGTGCCAGGTTAACTCCTTAACAGACTTTTACATGGTAAAAATAAAAGTTTATAACTTCAAAGTTCATCAGATCATAATCATTTCAGCTTAGGAAATAGGTGGTGGACATCAGCCTCAGGTTCTCTATGTGACTGTCTATTCTAGTAAAGTTACACTTCCTATAATTTATTTATGTGACAAAAAAATACATTATTCTGCATGTCCACTTATTTAACACAATAATTCAGTAAAGTCTGCCTAAGATTAACGATGTAAAAACTGAATGCAGGCGACAAGTTTAGTTTTCACTAATACTAATACTAATACTCACCAATACTCCGAATAAAGAGCTTGAGGAGACGTAATGCTACTTTAAACAGCTGCTCTTAAAATGCAGATGTGACTTTAAATACTCACGTTTCAGTTGATCACAGTAAATCTGTTTCTGCAGAATAATAATCTGTGTAACGGAGTCAAGTCAAATAGGTTGGCGAGTGAAACAACTTTACATAACATTAGATATCTAACGTGGTGGAGCTTATTCTCCAGACACACAGTCTCCTGTCTCGGTTCATGTCGGGTCAATAACTCCCGTACGGTCCCGTTAGCATCGCCATCTCTGCTGGTGTCTAGCCTGCAGGCTAGCGGAGCTAAGCTAACAAGCCAGGTACAGAGACACCGATACCTGCTCATCACTACTAACACATACATCAAATAAACTTTACTTACCACAGAAACTGGAGCGCAGACGTCTTTAGCTTCTCCGTCAGGAGAACAAGCCGAACATCAAACCGTATTATTCATCCGATATGCGAGTGAAAGCTCACCGAACAGACCCGGGTCCTGTTCGGGGAGGGGGTTAGCCTGTTAGCCTGTTAGCTCAGGTGAAGCCGAGCAGCCAACAGGCTAGGAGCTGGAGTCGCGAGCTAACGGTGACGTCACCTGTCCATCAAGTGATAATTATTCATAATATCAAACCTCTATATAATTTAAACGAGTGAGTTAGAAAAAAATTCACCCCCCTCAGAGTTGTCATGAAGGAAGAACTAAGTGATTGAGACTAAAACCATTTTTTGAACCATCCTGTAAATAGGTTTAATTCTGCTCCAAAGTCGGGCTTTTTAACATGGGAGTCAATGGGAATTTGCTCCTTCTTGGAGCCAGCCTCAAGTGGCCACCCAGTGAACTGCACCTTTTTGCACTTCCGTATTGGCCTCATCGCTCAGACCGGGGAGTTGCCCCTTGGTTGACATGATGACGATCCACAACAACAGGAGGACACATTCTAATATTCATATTTCTTTATCCAGGTTGTGGAGCTGCAGTCTGTCACAGATCAGCTGCTCTTCTCTGGCTTCAGCTCTGAGGTCAAACCCCTCTCATCTGAGAGGACTGGATCTGAGAGACAACAACCTGCAGGACTCAGGAGTGAAGGAGCTGTGTGGTTTTCTGCAGAGTCCAACCTGTAGACTGGAGACTCTGAGGTCAGACATCATGTTTTATTGTTGAAGGTTCAGTTTGGTGACATCTAGTGGTGAAGTGTCATGTTGCAGCTAAACATGAAACAGAACCTGTGGTAGCTTCAGTTGTCATAGAAACTCAAAAGGTTTAGTTTGTTCAGTCTGGGCTACTGTAAAAAAAAATGGCTTCCTCTGTAGAGAGGACCTGCTCCTGATGTAAATATAAAGTATGTTAATATAAAGTATTTAAACATAAATGTCTCATTATAAAGTAAAGAAAACAACAATTTCTACAATTCAGATGAAACTAGTCAAAACATCTCTATTATTTTATATTCAGTTTCTAACTATAGATCCTTTCACATGAATCTTACACATTGGAGTAGGGCTGGGCGATATGGAAAAAAATCTTATCATGGTAATTTTTTTATATCAGTCGATATCGCTATATATCACGATATAATTTAAATAACCAGAAAATAAGTTTTTCTTATGTGCAAAGGTTAAAAACGTATTTTTACTTGCTCATACAATCATCCTGTGCCACTGCACTTTACTTATAATGTTTTATACAAACCACTACAGTGAAAATGTGTATATAATGTAATATATTATCATTTCCACCTTTTATTTACTTTTTCATGTATCTCTATTGTCATTTTACTGCTTTTGTGGGTTCAAGTTTTTATTCACTTTTCTTGCTTTGCTGTCGAAGCACTTTGTAAACTCTGTTTTTAAAAAGTACTATATCAATAAAGTTTATTATTGTTATTATTTATCCAGGTTGTGGGGCTGCAATCTGTCAGAGATCAGCTGTTCTTCTCTGGCTTCAGATCTGAGGTCAAACCCGTCTCATCTGAGAGAACTGTATCTGAGAAGAAACGACAAACTGCAGGACTCAGGAGTGAAGGAGCTGTGTGGTTTTCTACAGAGTCGAACCTGTCGACTGGAGACTCTGAGGTCAGACATCATGTTTTATTGTTAAAGGTTCAGTTTGGTGACATCTAGTGGTGAAGTTTAATTATTGCAGCTGAAACCCCACCCCTTCCAAACATGAAAGACAACCTGTGGTAGCTTCAGTTGTCATAGAAACTCAAAAGGTTTAGTTGTCCAGTCTCGGCAAATGTAAAAAAACATGGCTGCCTCACTAAATATAAAGTATTTGAACATAAATGTCTCATAAAGTAAAGAAAACTAAAATTTGTACAATTTAGATGAAACTAGTAAAAACATCTCTATTATTTTATATTCAGTTTCTAACTATAGATCCTTTCACCTGAATCTTACACACGGGAGTAGGGCTGGGCGATATGGAAAAAATCGTATCATTTTAATTGTTTTCATATCAGTCGATATCGCTATATATCACGATATAATTTAAATAACCAGAAAATAACTTTTTTGCACATTTGTGTTTATGTACAGTGTTTTTCTTATGTGCAAACATTAAAAACAGATTTTTACTTGCTCGTACAATCATCCTGTGCCGCTGCACTTTACTTATAATGTTTCATACAAACCACTACGCTGAAAATGTGTATATAATGTAATATATTACTGAATTAATTAATATAATTGTTATTGTGAGGCGCATTACGCCACTGGTCAACAAGTGACTCTGCTCCTCTGATGTTTTCTAATCACTCACACTTAGAACTGATCTTTATAAAAACCTGCTGAATTCATATTTATGTTCCTGGATAAACGGGGCGTCGCCTCTTCTGCAACAAAGAAGTTCAAACACTGCGTTACGTCGTAATCTGCAGGAGGAACTTCTGTCTGCGGGAGCGTGTGTGAATGTGTGTGAGTGTCTGTCTGCTCGTCTCTGTCCGTCTTCACACACAAACTGATAATCACATGTATTTAGTTATTAATGGATGATGTCATGACTCCAGATGGTTCCTTCACTTTAACCCTGATGTCCTGACTGTGTGCGTCACGTCACGTGTTGTGTCGCAGGTTTAAACATGTGTCTCATAAACTCTAGAGAATCGAACCAACACACAGTGAACGTCAGTCCTGTACGTGTCCTGATGACGATCAGTGCTGATGTTTATTGTTAAAGTGTAAAGTGAGCGCAGGTCAGGAGTGAGGAGGAAGCTCCCACA
>VCHM03000247.1:0-21839 GCA_006182925.3 Reinhardtius hippoglossoides
CTCACCTTATCGTTACAATGAAGCTATTCTACACTATGTCTCTTAGTTACCTTATTTCCTGTCTTAAATTTGTATCTTCTCTATAATAATCCCCCCTTTATTTGCGTTGTGCACGACGCAAACAAAATCAAATTTAGCACGGAGTTTCACTTCAAACATCAACACATCATGATACGTCCATAAAAAGGAGGTTCTTTACGGTGTGTCCAGATAGCAAACACACAACAGCTTCAATGAATGAACCAGCGTCCAGTCAAGTGAGAAAGGCTCACCGTTTTTGAAGATGTTGGAGATGCCGCAGGCACAACACGCCCTTGTTCGTGACGCCAAGTTTGTCGTGTATTTGGGCAGTAGTGATGTTAAATGATGATGATGAAGGAATCTCCGCGGACACCGTTCTTTCTTGTATAATAAGGTTTATTACACAGGAGTTTACAGGTCATGACGGATGCCGGCCATCCGGAGACGTTCTTTGCCAAATGTAGAAGCCTGGCTCGCCCATGTCGGACAGCCTTCATATAGAGACTTTTACGCCCGAAAATGGAATACAACGATGTTACACATTGGGGCCTCTATTTGCAGACATGCTTCTTACACAGAAATAGAAACCCTTCCATTGAACAGGTCAAAGAGCGTTTTCTCTTAAAAGGAGAAAACCTAACAGGTAGCGTGTAATAATAACTAGGAATTCTAAGAATCCCGAAACAAGTTGACCCTTGTTTTACAGCTATCTTTATATTTAGCACATATGTCAAAATGATGTACGTTAACGAAAATACACCACACTCTGGTGCAAATATGGGGTCCCTGGGTGGTTCGGGGACCGAACTGCACCTGTGTGGGTTTCAGGATCAACTGGCCTCTGGCATCATCTTTGGACCTGTAACTGGCATAACTTTGAAAACCGGGCTGAGCCTCCAAGGGCCGCAGGGGAGAGCTCATCCAAAATGTCAGACCTCTAGCTGCTAAGGGGCCCAGACAGTTGCCCTTTTCAGTGTGCATTCAATACAGGCCCACTGTGCAGTCAGCAGCTGAGACAAAAGTTAGAGTTTTTTTAACTTCTGGTTGAGCTAGAGCCACCAGATTTTTTTCAAGCACCTCCTGGATGCCAACCTTAAGCTCTGGTGCAAATATGGGGTCCCTGGGTGGTTCGGGGACCGAACTGCACCTGTGTGGGTTTCAGGATCAACTGGCCTCTGGCATCATCTTTGGACCTGTAACTGGCATAACTTTGAAAACCGGGCTGAGCCTCCAAGGGCCGCAGAGGAGAGCTCATCCAAAATGTCAGACCTCTAGCTACTAATGGGCCCGAACTGCACCGGCCCGGGCATCTCTTTTTATTGAGCAGATTTTAGGAAGAGGTGACGTGTGTTTGTACTTCTGGTTGAGCTAGAGCCACCAGATTTTTCAAGCCCCGACTGGGTGCCGACTGTCAAGGAAATTATTGAATCTAACTGTACTATTCTGAAATGTAACAAAATCATTCTGTTCTTTCTTAACTATGCTCGAAGTTCAGTTGGAATGACCTAAAAAACATCACTATATGAATTCTATGTAATGTTTGCATCTGCCTGATACCAGGAAACATCTGTTAGTTTTCACATAGATGTCCTTGCAACTATTTGATGTTCAGTCTAATGTCTATACATTCAGGAGAGGAGGAGGCATTTTGCCTCCTATCTGACATGGTCCCACCACTGAACACGTCATGCTCGCGTGGTGTCAGAAGATGACGTGGTGACCTTCAGCTGTGCATTTAAGCCAGCACATCGCTAGGCCAAATTGCCAGACCTTCGATACTTGCAGTGGTGTTGAAGGTTCTGTCCCACTTGGCCAAGTGTTAGCTCAGAAACTCTGTTTGTGTTCAACTCTATTCTCTGTAAATTGTTTTCTTGACCATTAATTAAATTCTTTGATATCATTGAATTGATCACTCTGTCTGATGGTCTATTTCCTCACCAGGGAATTAAATCCAAAATTCCCAGCACAAATGGCGACGAGGATGGGATTGGACGTGTAATATGGACTCCAACAGACGGAAGGCCAAAAACTAAAAGAGATTCCTCCCCAAGGGTGAGAAGCTTTCGTCCAGCGGAGCCCAGATTACCGATCCAATCTCAAGGACTGCACTGCGAAAAACACACGGTGAGGCAACTCGAGAGGATTTTAGCACAAACAGAGTCTCGTCAAATAATCAGAGTAACAAATACCTTACAAACAGGAACAATTTTTGTCGTGTTATTCGGAACTGATGCATGCAGCACTATCTGAGTAGTGTCGCACAAGTACAGATAACACAGAGGACAATCCTGGGTTGATTGACAGACGTGTCATAGTTATGCTGTAATATTAACAGAAGTCTGTGCGCATCAGGTGATTGTGGCAGTCATTGTGCGTGCTATTGTACTCTTTGGTTAATACAAGTAGACAGATAACTAGAGATGGGCAACGTTCATCTTAAAGAGGCGGCAAATGCAGCCGGGGGGGATTTGTCACCACTGTGTAAACTCATGTCAGAGCAATATCCTGGCAGCTTGGATCAGATACAGGTATGGACCAAATTAGGGTTCCCCGCTAAAGGAAGCCTGAGTGAGAGCCAACTTAAGCAACTAAAGACACAACTGAAGAGGTTGGAGGTGAGTAGTTCATTCCAGCACGCAGCTCTTCCCAAATGGAGACAGAAAAAGAATGTGATTTTTAAAGCAGACTGGAAGGCATTTAACATGTGGAAACGTGAGGCAGAGAAAAGGGAAAATCTGAGATTAAGAGCATTTAATGCACTGAAAACTACAGAACCTGTTAAAACAGAAAAATGCATGCAACCTATTAATTCTCAAACACTTTACCCCTGTCTTTCTGAGTGTCTGAGGGATCCGGACCTGGACTCCGCCCCCCCTGCTCCTCCACCATACGTCACTCAACAGAGAGGTCCCTACACGCCTGTTGTAACCCGCCAGCGAGCCCAGCAGAGGTTATCTGAAATCCGAGACGAGAGACACACTACTGCAGCTGTAGCCACCATGCCCATGGTGGAAGTGGCAGGAGGCGGAGGACCAATACTGGTGTTCAGACCCTGGTCAGAGGCCGACGTGGCAGAAGCAATGAATTATATCTGCAACCCCAAAGACAATCTTATCAAGTGGCAGACTGATCTGCTGCAGTTTATCAGAGAATTTCGACCCACCATGTTTGAGATAAGACGCCTAATGAACAAAACTCTCACAAATGACTATCATAGTATCCAGAGTGTGTTTAACACTGTGAGAATGACTGCTCGATTGGAGAACCCAGACTTTGGACACAGAGATAACGCTGATTTTAGAAATGCGATTGAGGCCCTTGTTGACATAGTGAGGGAAAAATTCCCCCTGAGAATGAACCTGTCGAACATTACCAGCATGACACAGAAACCACCAGAGTCATGCAGTTCATTTCTGGCATGCCTGACGTCAACTTTCGACACACACAGTGGCCTCAGCCGACCCGACCCGATGGGAAGACAACCTCTCGAGCCTTATGAAGTCCATCTTAAAGAACATTTCCTGAGCAGAATGAAACCTGAACTAGCACTGAGGATCACGAAATTCTGTGTAACTTGGAAAACCTGCCCGCTCGCTGAGATCTTGCAGTATGCAGAACACGCTGAGGAGGAGCTGCTCAGCACAGACGAGCAAAGAAAACAAGGCAGGCAAAGGAGGTTGGAAGACGCACAGCTGTCCATGATCAATGTATGTGCAAACATGTCCCCACAACCCTTCCAAGGCCAACCCAGAAGGGGCAGAGGTCGCGGTAGAAATCGTGGCGGGGCAGATTCAACCGACCCCTGGTGCAATGACCGATGTGTGTTCTGCTGCGGAAGCGGGACACTGCAAGCAAAGCCCGAGGCAAGGGACAAAGCCAATCTTCTCAAATCTGACTGAGGGAAGCGGGAGGGCTGGACCCCAGAGATGGATTCCCTCCTCAGAGACACAGGTAACGCACCCTACACCCACTCAAACAATATTAGCTATTATACCTGAACAAACACCTATTTTGAAATTCACCATGTATACTATCACTGAAGGATATAAGAAATTTCCACAATTAACTCTGATGATTTCTAATCATCCTGTGACTTTCTTGATAGACTCTGGTGCTACGAGCTCAGTTTTAAGAAAGATGCTTTGTCCCAACCTCCCAAAGAAAGTGGTAAAACAGTTTTCACAATGGGATCCAGCGGTGTCCCTGTTTCAGAGAGCTGCTCTGTTCCACTGAAATGTGAATTGGATGATCAGATGATAAAACACTCTATCCTAGTATCAAAAAACTGTCCGGTAAATTTGCTGGGGAGAGATTTGATGTGTCACTTTGTCATTACACTTTGCTCAACACCAGAGGGTATCAAGGTATTGAAAAGAACTGAAGTCCCAGATTTTCAAATGTTTAAATACAGTCCCAGTGCACTGTTATATGCATATGAGTGGAATTTCATCAACAGTGATGTCGCTTCCACAGCCCAACATCTCATTGATTTCACACGATCTCATGTCTTACACACTACACATTTCATGTCACCAGATTCACTACATTGCACATCTAATGTAAGTGTAGGGCCAGATAGAAGGTACGAGGAAGTAGTGCATGACGCAAATAAAGGGGGGATTATTATAAGACAAGATAAAACAGTGAAGAAAGGAAATGGGATCAATACAAGAGATGTATTGTATGTGTAGAATAGCTTCATTGTAACGATAAGGTGAGCTAAATAACATCACGCGAGATTAATGAAGACTGGGTCCTCAACTTCTTAACGGTAAGACATGTGTAGATTAGACACTGCGTTACAGTTGGCTTTGACATAGTCAGGAATTGAGTTAAAAAGAGAAAATTGGGATAATCCTGGATCCAGGAAATTTGTATAAATAAATGTAAACAGTGATAAGGGAATAAAGAGAGAGAAATAGGATCAAAGAGATGATCAGGGAAAGACGCCGCAGAATCTGGATAGAATTTTTTTTTTAAAAGCCCTCAGGAAGAGGAGCAGATAGAATGGGCCGCAAAACCTCACCACAGGTCAGTTTAATAAACTGGAGATTGTAGAATTTTAAATTCGATTGACAGTTACCACTCTGAACATTGTTGACGAACAGTGTCTGAAGCAGCCTCTCATCGGATATCTACATCTCATAGGTAGCATAAATTTAAGAGAATAAGAGAGAAAAGTGCGCGGCGAAAAGCATGCTATATAAATGTACGGTATGAATGATTTGTTTTGGGGAATTTAAGAAGAGTGCTGTTTGTGTTTTTGGGTTGAATTTGCAGTGTTTTTCATTGTGTCTGGAGAAAATGTGTGTGCTTTCATGAACAGGGAGACATCTCCCAGCAGTATCCTGTGTGTGTTCGAAGCGTGGTCATTACTGTGTTTCAGCTGTGTGGGATAAACTGCAACAGGGGTTGGTCCATGTGGGATAGGTTAATAAAAAATAAAAATAAAGATTTTATGATTGAATAGAATAAACTTGATAACTTATAAGGAAAGATATTTTGCTTTCTGTATTAAACAAAACAATGAGCCTCTTCCAGAGGACGTAATGAATTATGTTAGTCTCCCTTTCCCTGCCTCCACTCGCCCCCACCTTCCCCATGTGCCGTACTGATGTGTGTGTGTGTGACAGGCTCACTCCCTGTGCAAGAATTCAGAAAGGGGGGAGCAAGGGGGGAGTGTAAATCTTCATGAGTGAAGCGACATGAGCAGAGACTTTCAGGCCCCCACCTCTGTGATTAACACCCTCTTATGAGACGCAGGGGCTGAGACATAAAAGTTTTTTATAAAGACCAATTCTTTAATGGGGTTTAGTTTAAGCTAAAAAAGACAACTTGTTTGTTTGTGGGAAAGCGAAATTGTGCAGACAGTATTAGGAAGTAATATTGTTTGTTTGATTCAGCTAGATTGGATATATTTGTAGTTCTAAAAATTATTTTTGTTTCATTTGGTCTTCATTAAATTCTACAATGCTTAGTTAGGGGTTTAATTTGGGAACAGATTGAGTTTAATTTGACATTTTGGACTTTAAATACTGGATAATGATAATTTTGATAAAAGGAGTGATAGTTAGAATTTTGTTTTAAGGGGATAACGAGAAGAAATTGGTTGCTTTTACTAGAGAATGCAAATATGCTGGTATCAAGAGTGTGAACATCTACACTAAGGGCTGGTAATAAATAAGAATAACATCTGTTTTTCCTCACTGGGAGTAACACAGGTACGACGTTAAGTGACGTGCTGTGTGCAGGCAGAGAGACATACAGATATATTGGTTCACGAAAGGACTGTCGAGTTATTAATACAGCCGTGAATAAATAATAAACTATTGAGAACTTTAAGGACATTATTAGAGTGAAATAAACTAAAATTATATATTGATGATGCGTGATGTGTGATTATAACTGTTATATAAAGGAGAAAAACATCTGTTGACCTAAGTGCTGACAAATAACATGTGCAAATGTGTACAAATCATACTGAATCGCTTATGATGCTGTTCAAAGACCTAATGGGTTCATAGGGTACTAAATCATTGCCTGTTTATTTTTCCCTTATCCATTTATGGTGAGTGGGAATTGAGGCAGGGTAGATGAGAAGACAACTGGCCGGTGCATCACACAGATTGAGGCTTGCTGTCGTCTGCATGTGCAGCTCCTGTCTCCAGTCTAATCAAGGCCGGTACAATTTATCCACAAACTCTTTAGCAAAAACCTACATTTTACATATTTGTATGTGTTCTCATTTATAGTTATTATTGTTGATACACAAAATATTAATAAGAGCACATCCATCTGTTTACATACAATCAGTTGCAGATGTGAGTTTTGTTGTTTGTGCGTGGTTTGTTCTGATCTGAGCTGTGTTGGAGATTCACTATTGTGACTGTTTGAATATTGGGTGATAATTAGGTGATTGTCTTGCTGCGACTAAGAAGCTTTAGTTAAAGGCATCGCGAACATTGCAAGGATATCGAAAAATGGCATAAACGCTGGCCTGAAATTGACCAACCATGGCCAGTAGAGGGGACTCTTAACCCAGATTTAATTATAATAATGCAGGTACTTGTGTCCACATACAAGGCAGAGCAAAAGAAGGGCAAAAAGGGGGAAAAACGCAAAGAAAAGAGACAAGTAGAGCTTGGCATTCTCCAGTTGTTTGGCAATGAGGGACAGAAACTGATCAAAGCCGCAAACGATAAGAGAGATCGTGACGTAGAAGAAAAAGGACAAAATACAAAACAAACAGAAAAACTGTTGTCAGACACCATCCATTTTTCTCACATATGAACCCAGTAAAGAGACCGCCACCTTATGAGGAAGGGACGAAGTCTAAGAAAATCTATCCTTAGCTCCCAGTGATCAGTCAGGATGGTAACTACCATATCAGAGACGAGGAGGACAGAATAATAGAAACGGGACAAGCAGAAACAACTATAACGATGTATCCAAATTCCAAAAGTAAGAAGAAAATGACAAGTTTGGGAACTAGGATCAAAAGGGTGAATTATGGAGATGACAATGATCAAAGGGATCTAGAAGGAAGCATGGGAGGATATGACCCTGCAGTCAGGCGGATGCTGGCTAGAGCGGAAAAAAGAGGAGACGATACCACTAATGACAGTGAGAATGGAGACAGCGATGAAGATTGGGAGACCAGGACTCCTTCATCTTCAAGAAGGTTTTGTCCTGGGACATCCAGTACTGAAATAAAAGAGGACTTACAGAGGACTTTAAGAGAGGTCGAAATAAGTATAGACCGATGCTTCTGTGACTTGGAAAGAACTAGCATTCCAGAAAGACAAAGAACACTGGAGAACCAGATAGAGGAGTTGCAGATACGGAAGGAAGAGCTGCAGAAAGAAGGCATGAAAAACGTATTGCGCTCAAGAAAACAGTTGGCACCCAGTAAGATCTTTCCAGTGGTCGTCCGAGGCAGAGTTTGGAGTATAAGCCTTGGCAGAGTACAGATATGTCAAACATACTTGAGAAGTTACCTACTCTTCAAGATGGAGCACATTCTTGGATTTCGAAGTTGGAAGAGATTATGGTGGGAGAACAACCTGCCATTGGTGACTCTTGGCTAATCTCCTTGGAGTTCATGCTATGGGAGAGATTCTACAGAAAGCTGGACTCAATCGATATGTGGGAACTGCTGTGAATGATTCAGAGCTGTTTTCTGCAAGTAGAGGTCGAGCGTGGAGAGCGCTGAAAGATAAATTTCCGACAAATGTACATCCTGACAACATTCTTATTGAACCACTGGGACAGGAAGAAAACCCGAGGGCCTATGTGTCGAGAGCTCATCAAGTGTGGAGAAATATCACAGGAAATGACCCGGATTTGAATCAAATGGAGCAGTCAATTTTGCGAGCCAGAATACAGAAGGGGTTGCCTCTACCAGTGAGGAGCAAACTGGCAGAGGTGGTTGGTCTTGGAAGCATGACAAAGGGTGTCTATACAGATCATATAGCCCATCAAGTGGTGCTGTATAGGAAAAAGGAACAAGACCAGAAAGAACAGGACCAAGAGACCCTCAGAAAACTCAATCAAATACAACTGATGGATAATAAGAAAAGAGAAGACGCCGGACAACAAAACAGCAGAGGTGAAGTCATCTGAGAGACAAGGATTGAAAAGAAAGAAGAACGAAAGAAAAGCAAAGTGGACAGAAGAACGAAGACAAAAGACAATGTGGAAGAACATACACCAGACAGGGAGATGCATGAAAATCAGAGTCAGAACTCAGAAGGAGAGATTGTACATGTCGTGGACAATGTTGATGATTCTGTGCACATTTCTGATGATGCTAGGGATGACTTTGTGGCTAATGGACAGGAAAGAAGATTTAGTGACATTGTCTTTCAACATGTCCCAGACACAGCAGGACCTATCTCAGTTGCCTGCGAAGCGCCAGAGATATCAAAGGGCTGTGACTCCGCTGCAGGACAACTCAGGGATCCAGTTAGACAAAGGAGCCCGAGACCAGTTAGGAAAAGGGTTAACCAAACCGTTACTAGAACCAGGTTGAAGCAACCTTGGGGAAGTCAGTTCAAGATTCAAGATTCAAGATTAAAATTTGGCTTCAAGGTTCGGCTTCCATGTCAGTGTACAGGGGAAAATAGTCGTGGTGAAGATGTATTGTCCTGAAGTTGACATTGTGCCTCGTGATCAAGGAAGTATGTTTGTATAATGATATGAGGTGGTTGAAAATTAAAGATGATTTTCACTTGTCCTGCGTAAAGTTACATGGGAAGACCAAGGGAAATACATGTGTACTTATTTAGAACCGGAGTTTAAATTTGTTCCATATTAAAATGATTGGATAGAAGGTCATATAACTCGTAAAGTGACACTCATGATTAAAGATTTGAGTCCTATTGGAGTTTTTACGGTTACTAAAGGGGTTTAGGAACAATTTACCACAGTAACCACTCAAAGGGTGAATAGTACACAGATGAAGTTTGTTACTTTAGCTCCAGAAACAACTAAAGAGTGTTCGTACATCAACTCAGGCTACTACTCTAGCTATGACTTTGAAGGGGATGAATGCTACAACAGCGACGACATCGTTGACGTCTACGACATTTGTAAATGTGACGCAGACATCTGACATGACATCTTTGACATTTAAGGATGTGGTTAATGTAACCCAGAAGCTAATGATAAAGATAGAGTCTAGGGTGAACAGTAGTAATGAGATTGTTGAAGTTAGAGAACAGATGGTGGAAGAGAATGATACAGATTCGTCTGTGACAGCTCAGAGAACTATTTCAGACGTAGATAATGATTTTTTTACTCGATCAGACACTAGAACACATACTGATCAATCCATGCTTACAAAAGAGAGAACTAAATGGAAGGCGTTTGGTTTGATCCTACAGTGTTACGAATTGCATACCCATGGGCATAGGACTTATGTTCCAGCAATTAACTCATTCGTAAGATCGGTTACGAATTGGAATGGTCCATGTGTGGTTAGAATTCCATCGCCGAGCTCATGGCCTTCAATTTTGGAGACCATACCAGAACCACTAACCGCTATATGCCAAAGTTATGCACTATCGTGGCCGTTGTATCAGCAGCAGTCAGCAGAAGATGTAGTGATGGCTTTGTCAGTACATCTGTTTAAACCTAGATTTGCTTGTTCTTGGTTGAGGGAGTTACCATATGAAAATGTACTTGATCGGCATGAAGATATCAGAACGGCGGTCCCTGATATAATGGAAGTGACATCAGTGAGAGCTAACGACTGTTTTTGTTCAAATAAAACTTATGATGGACCGGGAATGTTTATGGGGATATCAGATTGTGACAAATATATGATGGACTTGGGTAAACATGAACGTAAAACTAGTAATAATTCGTATAAAGTAACTTTTTATGTACTACATCACAGACAGAATATAACTTTAAGGGTGCAGGAACAAAGTTTGCCTGGTAATGTGACTATAGGGAATTTCAAGGATATTTGGTGGGTTTGCATATATATTTCTACCGTATGGGTGGACAGGATGCTGTTATATGGCAACGTTGAAACTCCCATATGAGGTTCTTACTATCCAGAAGGGAAAAGGGCCAGATGAGGTCCAATCTAATGTCGTTTCCGGAAGTAGGAAGAAACGGGAGATGGCACAGTTTCACAATTTGGAATCCTACCATTGGAGAGTAAGTCTAGCAGAGAAGTGGGCTATAGGATTATTTCCATGGTATGGGGTGACATTCTTGGCAGATCACATTGATAATATTACCTACACCCTACAGGGTTTTGCAAACGAAACCATAAAAGGTTTTGAATATTTGTCAAATACTCAGAAAAGCCACAGACTGACGTTGCTAAAACATGACATGGCTCTTGACTATATTTTGGCCAAACAAAGGGGGCCTATGTGTGGCTTTGAACTTAACTGGGGATGCTTGCTATACTTTGATTCCTGATAGTTCTGATAATATGACTAGTGTCATAGATGCATTGAAGCTTATAAGAGATGCGTTTGGCCCGTCGGAAAATGCTGGATGGTCTGCAAATGCTTGGTTGCAAGACAAATTAGGGCCAATAGGAGCAGTGTTAGTTCAGGTTTTGGCAGCACTCCTTCTAGCGTTGAGTGTGATGTTTTGTTTTTGTACGCTGTTGTTGACCTTTGCGAGGGTTATGATATTGAGATGGGTTGGAGTTGTGATGCCCGGTGATCAAACTCAGATGCCATTATTACATGGTGCTGACACGGACGTTGATGAGGACGAAGAGATAAGGGTGGATGTATACCCCTTTAGAATATCTGATGTTATTATAATCCTAACATTTACCTCTGTTATTGCTTCGTTATTTTGTAGTTTCTTATTATATTAGTGGTGTGTTTATAGAGGGAAATGGACAATGTGACTTATAATTTCACATTTACTTATAGAGTGTTAATCTGTATTTGATGTGTAATTTCTATCTGTTTTGTATGCAAAAGATACTGGTTTTCTTTTCTTTCATTCTAGAACATATTGGGGGAAGACCACAGTGAGGGTGGTTGATTGTTCAGGGACTCCGATGTATTGAAAGGATTCAAACACTTCAAACATGGACGATACGAATGGACTGAAGGACTCTGAATAAGGACTTCATCCAGATTCAACACGTCATCGATACTACAACTGAGAATCAATGCTGCTGAGAAACTGCAGTGTTATACATTCTTATGTCTTCTCTTATATATTGCATGAGTAATATTAAAATTGAACTATATTCTCTGTGTGTTAATTGCTTGGAAAATTATGTTTTTGGGTAAATATACTGGGACCTCAGATGTTTTCTTTTTCTTGACGTTTAGGGACAGTGGGGCTAGGCAGGAAAAGGTCCGTTGGAAGGTGCGATGGGTCGACCAGCCTGACTTTGGACATTGTTTTGTTTTAATTTGCTGAGGGTTCCATATGTATTTGCTTCAGGTCATTTTCTTACACAATTTGCTAAAAATTCCTAATTTCATTGGTATGGAGTACTATGTATGGTCGCCTAGGCAGAGGGACCGTGAGAGAATTTTCCTGTCTAGATTGTTTGATGGATATTTCAAGAAAGATAGCTGCCTGACGGGTTTTTAACTCTCACTTTTACGCTCCATACAGTTGCTTTATTGTTAAAATTATGTTACAGGACGGATTGTTATTTTTGTCATGATTATACACCTGTATGTTTATTCTTTGTTCTTTCGAGACTTTACAAAATCTCGAAGGGGGGAAATATGTAGTATATTCAGCCAACATAGCTAACATATATCGTTGTGACACGTTTAAGTTCGCGAGCCCTGGTCTCCGGACTTTGTTTTAACATAGGTGTAAAACATAATGACAGGTTTAAAGCTGGAGCCCCTCGAGTCTGGATTCTCAGACTCCCTAACTATTATTCCAGATGTTACTTGTTATTTCTTTCTCTCTGAGAATGCTCTTTGACCTATTAGATAGATGGGTTTTCATCTACATGTACGAAGCATGTTTATACTTAGAGGCCCCTATGTGTGACGTTATTTTATCTCTCATCTTGGGCGTAAACAACTTCTCTATATGAACGCTTGTCCGAGACCGGCAAGACAGACTTCTGAATTGACTGAGAACGTCTCCGGGTGAACCTAGGTACCCGTCCCGACCTGTAACTTCTGTGTAATAAACTTTGTTATACAAGCAAGAACGGTGTCCGTGAAGATTCCTTCATCATCAGCTTCATCATCAGCTTCATCACCTCTGCTCCAAAGATACAACAATGACTACATGACATCAGTTTTATGTCAACCACATGGAGGAAAACTTAGGCCTGTCGCCTATTTTTCCTCAAAACTTGAGCCTGTTGCTTCGGGTCTGCCCCACTGTCTGCGAGCAGTGGCTGCAGCTGAAAAAGCTGTGGTAGCATCACGTGACATTGTGGGCTATTCTGACGTAATTCTTATGGTTCCACATGCTGTTTCTCATATCTTGCACGCCCAGAAGACTTCTCACCTCTCTGCTCAGAGATGGCTCAGATACCACACAACACTATTAGAAATGCCCAATGTCACTGTGAAACATTGTAATGTCCTTAACCCAGCAACACTTCTCCCTACTGCAAGTGATGGGGAGCCGCACAACTGTGTCGAAGTCCTGCAACAAACATGTACCCCAAGGCCTGATTTGGTAGACACACCTCTTTCTAACACCGATCTTGAATTATGTGTTGATGGATCTGCCTCTCGTTCTCCAGAAACAGGCACTTGTCAGGTTGGTTTTGCTGTGGTTACACCACACGCCACACTAGTAAGTGGCAGACTTCCTTCACACCTGTCTGCACAAGCAGCGGAGTTAGTCGCACTCACAGAAGCATGTAAACAGGCCGAAGGCCAAACAGCGAATATTTATACAGATTCACGTTATGCATTTGGTGTAGTACACGATTTTGGATCCCTGTGGAAACAGAGGATTTCTGACATCATCTGGTAAACCCATTTCACATCACACACTTGTGGCAGCTCTTCTGGATGCCATTTTTTTTACCCAAAGCTGTTTCTGTGGTTAAATGTGAAGCTCACACCTCCTCTACTGATCCTGTTTCTCTAGGAAATGCAGCTGCGGATGCAGCAGCAAAAAAGGCGGCGTCATCCGATCCATTCTTCCCCCTCACCCACCTGCTCTTGACACCGGTTGACCTCGACCCATGTGCTGATCTATCCACACTCCAGTCTCTCGCCGACGCACGAGAGCGCTCCCTTTGGGCACGTTCCGGTGCCACTTTCCAAGGCGGCGTCTGGATGGGCCCTGACAGTAAGCTTTGCTTGCCACGTGCTCTCTTCCAGGTCTATGCTAAGCTATGTCACGGAAGAGACCACGTGGGCAAAGGAGGGATGTGGGCCGCAATTAATGCTAATTGGTATACGAAGGTTTTTCAACCTTTGCGGCTGATTTCTGTAAAAGATGTGTTATTTGTGCAGCAAATAATGCTTCGGGGGCAATAAAAGTGCCAAAACAAGGACACCCCACTTCCGATAAACCTTTTGAGCATTTAATGATGGATTTTATTGAATTAACTCTGTCAGAAGGAAGAAATACTGCCTGGTAATAGTGTGCATGTTCAGCAAATGGGTTGAAGTGTTCCCTACTTCTAAGCAGGATGCAGGAACAGTGGCGAAGATTCTCCTGAGAGAAATCATTCCACGCTGGGGAATACCCAGACTTATCAGTAGTGACAATGGCCCTGGTTTCAGGAACCAGGCCCTTGAAGAAATATCACAATACTTAGGCTTTGACATTAAACATCATTGTTCTTATCATTCCCAGTCAGCGGGTGCAGTCAAACGAGAGAATGGCACCATAAAAGCCAAGCTAACTAAATGCTGTGAAGACACAGGGTTATCCTGGGTGAAGGCACTTCCGTTAGTGCTTTTCCACATGCGCATGCGAATTAGAAATAAACATGGCCTCAGTCCTTTTGAGATTGTTTTTGGAAGACCTCCATGCACTGGTTTGGGTCCAGTGAAATCAGCTTTGACAACCGGCCACTTTGAGGATAGTATGTTGGAATATTGTGCTAACCTCTCAGCTTCACTCTCCACTCTTCATGCACAGGTAAAAGCAGCCCTTCCGACACCGGCTACTGCGATCCAGCATCGGTTGAGACCGGGGGACTGGGTGTCATAAAAGATCACAGACGGAAGCACTGGAAGCAAAGACGCTACATAGGCCCTTTCCAGATCCTCCTGACAACAGAGACCGCAGTGAAGGTGGCTGAGAGAGTACCTTGGGTCCACGCCAGCCACTGTAAACAGATTCCGGGCCCAGAGGAGGGAGCTGGCTGAGAGGTAAGGGTGAAATAAGCGCCTTCCTCCAACAGTAGCGTGCCAAGCTCCTACACACTGGCAAGGGGAAATCAAACACATCACCCCAGGCCAACTCCTCGGGGAAGAGGGGGGTTGCTGATCGGGCTCCACCCGCACCCGGACCTTCATGAGCCGTCAAGAAAAGGGGTTGCGTTTGTGGTGACGTAGGAAACTTTCTCTTCTGTCCAACGATGGAAAATCACGCCCATGGCATCTCTCTAGGGTATACGGTGGTGGCCTGAGAGAAGGTATGTACCTGCTCCTGTTGCCAACCATGTTGGTACTAGCAGCACCACCAACAGAAAGCCCAGTGTCATCAATCCCTGTTAAACAAACAGTTTGGAGGCGAGGAATGATATCACTTGAATGTCCCATAGAATCGTGCCTGACCAATAATTGTGAAATATATACATTAAGTCTCAGCAAACCCCTTTTGGGCCATTGGTCAAAAATTCCCCCACAGGCCATCCGGACCGAGTGCAATTTTAACGACACATGTTCAGCGAGACTCAGTGCAGAACACGACCGGAGCTGGGAATACCCTCTCTGGTGTAGTAAGCCTACCAATTGCGAAACTAATCCTGATTACCCCACTCAGTTTGACTGGTCATATGCATGTCTAATAAGCCAGATACTAGAAGAACTCCCGAACCATGAACCACCTCATGAGGATAGAAATATTGCATTATCTATGATGTCTGAATTTGCTCACGAAAGAAATGTTTCAAACTGTTGGATTTGTCAACATCTGCCCCTTTCATCAAAAGCTCCCATGCTTGCACCAGTATCCTTTACAGAAGCAGACTGGAGCATTATGGGATTGTCTACCATATCTAATCAGATTGCAACCAGCAATGAGGGATGTTACACACCCCCGTCGCATGCTGAATCGTCCACGCAGACTACGCCCAACTACGTAGGAGACAAAGGGGAGGTCGTACAATTCGCAGTAAGAACGTTCAATTATGAAAATAGACCTGGAAATGCCAGCTGGGCAGCACTGTTTAGATTGACCTATTATAAACAGTACGTTCAACAAGGATTAAGATATCAAATGCAAATGACTCTTGCAGAAACTAACTGTAAAACTGAGGAGGAATGGTTAAAATCTACATGTTCTCTCATACCTAACACCGCTTCTCTTCGATATGAAGTAGGTATACAAAGCGTTCCTTGGACAAAAACCTTTAAAGTTACACATTCATCCTGGACTAAACATGATTGTACCAAATCTCTAGTTTCCGATCAGACCTAAGAATAGAGACTGTCTCCAACCAATAGCCCCCATACCTGTACATCCGTTAACAAATGTTAGCCATTGTATCAAATTTTTTGCAGATAGTGGATACTTCATGGGTGAAAGCAGCTGTACCGGCAAAATTATTTATTTTCACGGCGATACTACAACCCTTGTGCTGCCAGAACAAAGTTATTTAGTTTGCGACAACCTTGCCTATAGCTGTTTCCCTGTTGTAGGACAAGAGTACAGGAAGCCAGTCACAGGTAGATGTTATTTAGCCTATCTCATTCCATTAATTAGACAAGCCGACTCCAATGAGCTCGCTCCATACCATGTATTTCATAAACGCTCCATTTCTCTATTCTCGAGAGTCCTCAGTGTTTTAATACCTTCGTACGGCACATATAGAACTCAGGAAGAACAAATAGTACTCTCAAAAGTATTAGAAAGGCACCTTAATATATCTTCCACAGCCATCTCCGCCCATCAGAGAGAAATAAACGATATCAGACGTGTTTTAGTCCAAGATAGAATGGCTTTAGATCTGATTCTGGCCTCACAAGGGGAGTTTGCAAAGTTATTGGCTCAGAATGTTGTACTTATATCTCAGATGCTTCTTCTGCAGTACACAATGTTGTAGCAGATACCGAACGAGGCATTAAAGAGTTACACGAAGACCATGGCTGGAATCCTTTCGGGGAATGAAATCGATGACCGGTTTTTGGGGAGCTTCTTTGCTCAAGGGACTAATGTGGATAATAGGAAGTATTATACTGATTGTAACGGTCTTCAAAGTTTGCATTAGGAAGGTAATTACCACTCTTGTGTCTGTAAAGAGCACAGACTTTTCAGATCTGTATCCTATACCACCTTGGATTGCTCCATACGACGATGAAGATGATGATGAGCTTGAAAATTGCATATAAACTGCCGAAATTTGTAAAATCAGCTAAATTTCATGTATTCCTTATGTGGCAAATGTATGAACAGTTCCCATGATGACGAGCTAATGAAGTGTTGTTTTGAATCATTATGAATTAACATCACTGATGTCGTGCTCCGAATTTAACCTTTGATTGTTCAATAAGATTTGCTCGTGTAGTTAATAGTTACTAGTGTTATTATTTGTCTTAAATGACAAAAAGGAAGGAAATGTCATGGAAATATTGAATCTAACTGTATATTCTGAAATGTAACAAAATCATTCTTTTCTTTCTTAACAATGCTCGAAGTTCAGTTGGAATGACCTAAAAAACATCACTATATGAATTCTATGTAATGTTTGCGTCTGCCTGATACCAGGAAACATCTGTTAGTTTTCACATAGATGTCCTTGCAACTATTTGATGTTCAGTCTAATGTCTATACATTCAGGAGAGGAGGAGGCATTTTGCCTCCTATCTGACATGGTCCCACCACTGAACACGTCATGCTCGCGTGGTGTCGGAAGATGACGTGGTGACCTTCAGCTGTGCATTTAAGCCAGCACATCGCTAGGCCAAATTGCCAGACCTTCGATAATTGCAGTGGTGTTGAAGGTTCTGTCCCACTTGGCCAAGTGTTAGCTCAGAAACTCTGTTTGTGTTCAACTCTATTCTCTGTAAATTGTTTTCTTGACCATTAATTAAATACTTTGATATCATTGAATTGATCACTCTATCTGATGGTCTATTTCCTCACCAGGGAATTAAATCCAAAATTCCCAGCACACCGACCTTAAGCTCTGGTGCAAATATGGGGTCCCTGGGTGGTTCGGGGACCGAACTGCACCTGTGTGGGTTTCAGGATCAACTGGCCTCTGGCATCATCTTTGGACCTGTAACTGGCATAACTTTGAAAACCGGGCTGAGTCTCCAAGGGCCGCAGGGGAGAGCTCATCCAAAATTTCAGACCTCTAGCTACTAAGGGGCCCGAACTGCACCGGCCCGTGCATTTCTTTTTAATGAGCAGATTTTAGGAAGAGGTGACGTGCGTTTGTACTTCTGGTTGAGCTAGAGCCACAAGATTTTTCAAGCACCTCCTGGGTGCCGACCTTAAGCTCTGGTGCAAATATGGGGTCCCTGGGTGGTTCGGGAACCGAACTGCACCTGTGTGGGTTTCAGGATCAACTGGCCTCTGGCATCATCTTTGGACCTGTAACTGGCATAACTTTGAAAACCGGGCTGAGCCACCAAGGGCCGCAGGGAAGAGCTCATCCAAAATGTAAGACCTCTAGCTGCTAAGGGGCCTGAACTGCACCAGCCCGGGCATCTCTTTTTATTGAGCAGATTTTAGGAAGAGGTGACGTGCGTTTGTACTTCTGGTTGAGCTTGAGCCACCAGATTTTTCAAGCACCTCCTGGGTGCCGACCTTAAGCTCTGGTGCAAATATGGGGTCCCTGGGTGGTTTGGGGACCGAACTGCACCTGTGTGGGTTTCAGGATCAACTGGCCTCTGGCATCATCTTTGGACTTGTAACTGGTAGAACTTTGAAAACCGGGCAGAGCCACCAAGGGCCACAGGGGAGAGCTCATCCAAAATGTCAGACCTCTAGCTGCTAAGGGGCCCAGACAGTGGCCCTTTTCAGTGTCCATTCAGTACAGGCCCACTGTGCAATCAGCAGCTGAGACAAAAGTTAGAGGTGTTTTTTTACTTCTGGTTGAGGTAGAGCCACCAGATTTCTCATGCACCTCCTGGGTGCCGGGCTTAAGCTCTGCTGCGAATATGGGGTCCCTTTGTGGTTCGGGGACCGAACTGCACCTGTGTGGGTTTCAGGATCAACTGGCCTCTGGCATCATCTTTGGACCTGTAACTGGCAGAACTTTGAAAACCGGGCTGAGCCTCCAAGGGCCGCAGGGGAGAGCTCATCCAAAATGTCAGACCTCTAGCTGCTAAGGGGCCCAGACAGTTGCCCTTTTCAGTGTCCATTCAGTACAGGCCCACTGTGCAGTCAGAAGCTGAGACAAAAGTTAGGTGTTTTTTTACTTCTGGCTGAGTTAGAGCCACCAGTTTTTTCTTGAACCTCCTGGGTTCCGACCTTAAGCTCTGGTACAAATATGGGGTCCCTGGGTGGTTTGGGGACCGAACTGCACCTGTGTGGGTTTCAGGATCAACTGGCCTCTGGCATCATCTTTGGACCTGTAACTGGCATAACTTTGAAAACCGGGCTGAGCCTCCAAGGGCCGCAGGGAAGAGCTCATCCAAAATGTAAGACCTCTAGCTGCTAAGGGGCCCAGACAGTGGCCCTTTTCAGTGTCCATTCAGTACAGGCCCACTGTGCAATCAGCAGCTGAGACAAAAGTTAGAGGTGTTTTTTTAGTTCTGGTTTAGCTAGAGCCACCCGATTTTTCAAGCACTTCTGGGTGCCGACCCTATGCTCTGGTGCAAATATGGGGTCCCTGGGTGGTTCGGGGACCGAACTGCACCTGTGTGGGTTTCAGGATCAACTGGCCTCTGGCATCATCTTTGGACCTGTAACTGGCAGAACTTTGAAAACCGGGCTGAGCCACCAAAGCAGCAGGGGAGAGCTCATCCAAAATTTCAGACCTCTAGCTGCTAAGGGGCCCAGGCAGTGGCCCTTTTCAGTGTCCATTCAGTACAGGCCCACTGTGCAATCAGCAGCTGAGACAAAAGTTAGTGGTGTTTATGGTACTTCTGGTTGAGGTAGAGCCACCAGATTTTTCATGCACCTCCTGGGTGCCGGGCTTACGCTCTGCTACGAATATGGGGTCCCTGGGTTGTTTGGGGACCGAACTGCACCTGTGTGGGTTTCAGGATCAACTGGCGTCTGGCATCATCTTTGGACCTGTAACTGGCAGAACTTTGAAAACCGGGCTGAGCCTCCAAGGGCCGCAGGGGAGAGCTCATCCAAAATTTAAGACCTCTAGCTGCTAAGGGGCCCAGACAGTGGCCCTTTTCAGTGTCCATTCAGTACAGGCCCACTGTGCAATCAGCAGCTGAGACAAAAGTTAAAGGTCTTTATGGTACTTCTGGTTGAGGTAGAGCCACCAGATTTGTCATGCACCTCCTGGGTGCCGGGCTTAAGCTCTGCTGCGAATATGGGGTCCCTGGGTGGTTCGGGGACCGAACTGCACCTGTGTGGGTTTCAGGATCAACTGGCCTCTGGCATCATCTTTATACCTGTAACTGGCAGAACTTTGAAAACCGGGCTGAGCCACCAAGGGCCGCAGGGGAGAGCTCATCCAAAATTTCAGACCTCTAGCTGCTAAGGGGCCCAGACAGTGGCCCTTTTTAGTGTCCATTCAGTACAGGCCCACTGTGCAATCAGCAGCTGAGACAAAAGTTAGGTGTTTTTTTACTTCTGGTTGAGCTAGAGCCACCAGATTTCTCAAGCACCTCCTGGGTGCCGACCTTAAGCTCTGGTGCAAATATGGGGTCCCTGGGTGGTTTGGGGAGCGAACTGCACCTGTGTGGGTTTCAGGATCAACTGGCCTCTTGCATCATCTTTGGACCTGTAAATGGCAGAACTTTGAAAACCGGGCTGAGCCACCGAAGGCCGCAGGGGAGAGCTCATCCAAAATTTATGACCTCTAGCTGCTAAGGGGCCCGAACTGCACCGGCCCGGGCAGCTCTTTTTATTGAGCAGATTTTAGGAAGCGGTGATGTGCGTTTGTACTTCTGGTTGAGCTAGAGCCATCAGATTTTTCAAGCCCCTCCTGGGTGCCGACCTTAAGGTCTGGTGCAAATATGGGGTCCCTGGGTGGTTTAGGGACCAAACTGCACCTGTGTGGGTTTCAGGATCAACTGGCCTCTGGCATCATCTTTGGACCTGTAACTGGCAGAACTTTGAAAACCGGGCTGAGCCACCAAGATAGATAGATAGATAGATAGATAGATAGATAAATACTTTATTCATCCCGAAGGAAATTCAAGCATCCAGTAGCAATAACATACATACATTGAACATACATACATTGCAATTTACACATACGACTATAAACTGTATTAAAAATATAAAGTGACTGTATAAATAAAATGTTTTATACAACTATAAACTTATATTAAAAATTAAAAATATAAAGTGACAGTAAAAAGTATTTTAACGAACATGAACATGAACTACAGATTGGGATATATGAGTCCAGGAGTAGTGCGGAGAGATTTGTCCATTGTCTGTTGTGCCTCCTGCCATCACTGCGAGTTGTTGTACAGTCTGATGGCCAGGGGGACAAAGAGTTGTTTAGTCTATTGGTGGAGCAGGATAGAGACAGCAGTCTGCCACTGAACACACTCCTCTGCCTGATGAAGGTGTTGTGCAGAGGGTGGTGGGCGTTGTCCAGTACGGACAGCAGTTTGTCCAGGGTCCTTCTCTCTGCCACTGTCACCAGAGAGTCCAGCTCTGTGCCCACCACTGAGCCAGCTCTCCTCACCAGTCTGTCCAGTCGGGCAGCGTCCCTCCTCTTGCTGCTTCCTCCCCAGCAAACCACAGCGTAGAAGAGGACGCTGGCTACCACAGACTGGTAAAACATCTGCAGCAGTTTTTTGCAGATGTTGAAGGACCCCAGCCTTCTCAGGAAATACAGGCGGCTCTGTCCTTTCCTGTATACAGAGTCCATATTTGCTGTCCAGTCCAACCTGTCATCCAGCTGCAGCCCAGATATTTGTAGGTCCTGACCACCTCCACATCGACCCCCTTGATAGACACAGGTTGGAGCTGTGGTTTCTTTCTTCTGAAGTCCACCACCATCTCCTTCGTCTTGGAGTTGTTCAGCTGTAGGCGGTTGGACCTGCACCACTCCACAAAGTCCTCAATCA
>VCHM03000248.1:0-21811 GCA_006182925.3 Reinhardtius hippoglossoides
TGTTGGGGGTTGATGTGTAGTTCCTGTTGTAAGCGGGTTGTTTGCATAGACTGTATATTGGGACTCTTATTTTGAAAGGGGGTTTTAGCGGAAAGGGGTGCTGTGAAGAGGAAGTTGTGAAATGTGACGGGGAATAAACCGGTGATGTCCCGAGTTCATGATTCAGTTTCCTGGCGCGATGCGCTCGCTCGCACGCCGAAACCATCGGTGAAGGGCGCTGGCGCAGCGCATCGCAGCCCATGTGAACCGCACAAAGGTTTAACAGGGGGGTGGATGGGAGGCGCCTGGCTTTCCTTGGTGCTGCCCTGCGCTTCAGCGCCCGGTGTAAACCCGGCGTCAGTGTACCATGATCTGGATGCCAGATTGGCAGGCTGCAGAAAACATACCAATGAATATCGGAAAACGTTATCGGTGAAAGTCAAGTTTATTACCGATACGCCGATAACAGTAAACGAGGCGAATATCGGCCGCTACCGATATACGGCCGATACATCGGTGCACCACTAGTAAAAAGACATTGACGTAAAAAGACAATGATGTAAAAATACATTGACGTAAAAAGACTGTTGTAAAAAGACATTGACGTAAAAAGACAGTGTTGTAAAAAGACGTTTACGTAAAAAGACAGTGTTGTAAAAATACGTTGATGTAAAAAGACAGTGTTGTAAAAAGACAGTGACCTAAAAAGACAATGACGTAAAAAGATGTTGACGTAAAAAGACGTTTACATAAAAAGACAGACGTAAAAAGACATTTACGTAAAAAGACAGTGTTGTAAAAAGACAGTGTTGTGAAAAGACGTTCACGTAAAAAGACAGTGTTGTAAAAAGACAATGACGTAAAAAGATGTTTAACTAAAAAGACAATGACGTAAAAAGACATTGACGTAAAAAGACATTGACGTAAAAAGACTGTTGTAAAAAGACATTGACGTAAAAAGACTGTTAAAAGACATTGACGTAAAAAGACTGTTGTAAAAAGACGTTTACATAAAAAGACGTTTACGTAAAAAGACAGTGTTGTTAAAAGACATTGACGTAAAAAGACTTGTAAAAAGACGTTTACATAAAAAGACGTTTACGTAAAAAGACAGTGTTGTAAAAAGACGTTTACGTAAAAAGACAGTGTTGTAAAAAGACATTGACGTAAAAAGACAGTGTTGTAAAAAGACATTGACATAAAAAGACATTGACGTAAAAAGACAATGACGTAAAAAGACATTGACGTAAAAAGACGTTTACGAAAAAAAACATTGATGTAAAAAGATAATGTTGTAAAAAGACATTGAAATAAAAACACTGTTGTAAAAAGACGTTTGCGTAAAAATACATTGACGTAAAAAGACAGTGTTGTAAAAAGACATTGACGTAAAAAGACAGTGTTGTAAAAAGACGTTTACGTAAAAGACAGTGTTGTAAAGAGACATTGAAGTTAAAAGACAGTGTTGTAAAAAGACATTGACATAAAAAGACATTGACGTAAAAAGACAATGACGTAAAAAGACATTGACGTAAAAAGACGTTTACGAAAAAAAACATTGATGTAAAAAGACGTTTGCGTAAAAATACATTGACGTAAAAAGACGTTTACGAAAAAAAACATTGATGTAAAAAGACGTTTGCGTAAAAATACATTGACGTAAAAAGACAGTGTTGTAAAAAGACATTGACGTAAAAAGACAGTGTTGTAAAAAGACGTTTACGTAAAAAGACAGTGTTGTAAAGAGACATTGAAGTTAAAAGACAGTGTTGTAAAAAGACATTGACATAAAAAGACATTGACGTAAAAAGACAATGACGTAAAAAGACATTGACGTAAAAAGACGTTTACGAAAAAAACATTGATGTAAAAAGACGTTTGCGTAAAAATACATTGACGTAAAAAGACGTTTACGAAAAAAAACATTGATGTAAAAAGACGTTTGCGTAAAAAGACATTGACGTAAAAAGACAGTGTTGTAAAAAGACATTGACGTAAAAAGACATTGACGTAAAAAGACAATGACGTAAAAAGACATTGACGTAAAAAGACAGTGTTGTAAAAAGACATTGACGTAAAAAGACATTGACGTAAAAAGACATTGACGTAAAAAGACAGACGTAAAAAGACATTGACGTAAAAAGACAGTGTTTTAAAAAGACATTGACGTAAAAAGACAGTGTTGTAAAAAGACAATGACGTAAAAAGACAGTGTTGTAAAGACATTGACGTAAAAAGACAATGACTTAAAAAGACAGACGTAAAAAGACAGCGTAGTAAAAAGACAGCGTAGTAAAAAGACATTGACGTAAAAAGACAGCGTTGTATAGTAAAATGCCTAGAAATGTCCAGGTCACTTAGAATGAGCCGGACACTTGTAGGCACTTATTGTAGCAAAATGCCTACAAATGTCCAGGTCACTTAGAATGAGAGATAATGAACGGATGTATGAGAAATCGTCTGAATTGATGAAAGTGATGTAACTGTTAAAGTTACATTCAGCAGTGTGAATCATTAGAGATGAAGATAAAAGACCTCTGCGGCACTGAAGTGCATGATGTCCAGCAGGGATGCTAGGTGGAAGAGGGACAAACAGGCCATGCAGGATCAGATTGATTCCGCCAAACAGGGGCAGGCCTTTGACTCTGGAAGAGCCATGCAGACAGAGTTGGAGGACGAGCTCAAGGAGTTGAAGCTGGTGTTGAAGGACAAAGAAAAGTACATCTACAAATTGAGTTCTCGTCCTAGAAACGATCAGATCGAGAGGGTGAAAAGGGAGCTGAACGACAAGTGCAACCAGGTCAAGGCGATGGAGCTTTCCTTTGACAAGATGAAGCACATCATCTCTGAAAAAGATGCAGTGAAAAGTAATCTAGAGAGGCAGCTGACTGCTGAAAACTCAGCTCTGGCAAAGAAAATACAGCTCTGAAGAAGCAGGCTGCACAAAACGCTGCTCTGGCTGCAGTGAAAAGTGATCTAGAGAGGGAGCTGACTGCTGAAAACTCAGCTCTGGCAAAAGAAAATACAGCTCTGAAGAAGCAGGCTGCACAAAACACTGCTGTGGCTGCACAAAACGCGGCTCTGGCTGCAGTGAAAAGTAATCTAGAGAGACAGCTGACTGCTGAAAACTCAGCTCTGGCAAAAGAAAACACTGCACTAAAGAAGCTGGCTGCTGAGAACGTAGTTATAAAGGAGCATGAGGCAGAGAAAGCTGCTCTGAAAAAGCAGGCTGCAGAAAGCGCTGCTCTAGCTGCAGTAAACACTCTGAAGAAGCACATGGACTCTGCTGCCTCACATCTGTATCAGGCCAGAGGTGACTGTGTCAACCTGATAATGTCTGTGGAGAACCAGAAAGTGGAAAATGACTGGAAGGGGAAATTTTCAGGTCTGCAGGAGAACTACGAGGAGAAGCTGAGCGTCCTGGAAGAGGAGGCCTGCTTCGAGCAGAGCGAGGATCTTTTAAACAAGATATGCTGCACAGAGGAGAAGTTGTCTACTGAGGACAAGGAAGTAAAAGCCCTGATACTGAAGAACATTGAGCTTCAGGTACGTTAAATCAGATCATTTTAGATTTGAATTATATGGATTGTAAGTTTGTTTCATGTTTAGACTTTGAGGAAGAAAGTGTTGACACTTATGTTGTCTCTGTCTTTTCAGGAACTCACCTTTGAGACCGACTCGGACAAGGTGAAGGTCAAAAATTAGAAAAAGGAGAAGAAAGAGAAGAAGAAACAGGAAAAGAAAGAGCAACTGGAGAGAGAAGGAGAAGGAGAACAAATAACTGAAGAAGAGGGAGAAGGAGAAGAAGGAAGAATAAGCAGGAAAGGAAAGAGCAACTGGAGAGAAAGAAGAAGGAGGAGAAGGAGGAGGGGGAAGGGAGAGTGAGTTGGAAGATATTCCCCTTTTTTGCTTTAAACGCCGGAGCTAGTCCTAATCTTGTCTCTCATCCTTCCTATCCCTCAACCATCCCTTCATCCTGAATGCCCTATTCATTGCAAAATGAAATGCTGGAAATGAATGATTGTTTTATGTTAACTACTTTGTTTTCATAATCGTTGGAAGCAGTAATTGAAATGCAATGAATTGCCCGTCCCTTTTAACAGCTGGGGCCAAAGCCAAGGACGACTCAACGGATCAACTGAAATAGCCATTTACAGAGATCTGCCATTCAACTAATAAAGCATTTCTTTAATCAATCTTACCACAAACACTTGAGCCCACAGTGAAAGCTCTGACTCCAGGTGACAAGCACACACTGTGAGTTGGCTTTTCAATATGCAGCAACAAAGAGTAACATGGAAAAACACTACAATACAAAACTGCATTTCACTAAACACAAACAGTATATTGGTCCTAAATGTAACACATCAGATATCTGGAAATTTACCAATTAACACCATCTCCTCATACTTCATTTGCAAACACAGAAAATATGTTTCAATGTCTCATATCACAGACCCTAAGATTGACCATGTGACCCTCTGGAGGGTCTGAACCAATGGTTGAGAAACAGTTATTTATGGAGTCAAGGTGTTTATGACTGCCATCTGGTGGCAGCATAAGGTAAGCCTACTTTAATCTATTAAAACTATTACATTCAAAATAGAGGGGTAAAAACTTGGACAAACAAAAGTAACAACGTAAAATTACTCCAGAATAAGTACATTTTCACCACTTTCTAATTTTCTGCAAAGTTTGGTAAGAAGTTGAGCATGTTATAGTAAAATGCTTACAAATGTCCGGCCAATTCTGATTGGCCGGACATTTGTAGGCATTTAACATTATTGTCAGAGTTTGTGAGGCAGATGGACCCAGATGCAGAGTTTAAACTTAAAGAGTGTAATTTGAATGAAAACAAAGTCTTTAACAGACAAAACAACTCAAGCATACGGGAGAAAACACAGGAAGCTTACACAGGGGATACAGAGGTGCAGAGGCTCAGGAGACAGGATACGAAATACACCGGAGATCAGGACACCAGGATAGGAGATCACAACTAACAGACGACAGACCAGAGAACACAACTGACATACAACAACGATCCGACCAGGACAAAGGAAAGCACAGAGGCTTAAATACAGACACGGGGAAGGCAGGGGCAATGGGACACAGGTGTAACACATGACTGGTGCAGACAATCACAGACAGGAAGTAAAACTAGACACAAGACACAAGAACCCAGACTACAAAATAAAACAGGTAACAGAACCCGGAGTGTTAAAACATGAAACACAGGGATGTACTATTAAACAGAAAGTACCTCTTCAAAAAGAGGTGGAACCCAAACACTGGCAAATACAAAACCCTTACAATTATAGTAAAATGCCTCCAAATGTCCAGGTCAGAGAATACTTGGGACACTTAACATTTTAGTGAAATGCCTACAAATGTCTGGCCAATTCTGATTGGCTGGATATTTGTAGGCATTTAACATTACAGTAAAAATGCCTACAAATGTCCGGGCAATTCTGATTGGCTGGGACATATGTAGGCATTTAACATTATTGTCAGAGTTTGTGAGGCAGATGGACCCAGATGCAGAGTTTAAACTTAAAGTGTAATTTGAATGAAAACAAGTCTTTAACAGGCAAAACAACTCAAGCATACGGGAGAAAACACAGGAAGCTTACACAGGGGATGCAGAGGTGCAGAGGCTCAGGAGACAGAAGATACGAAAAACACCGGAGATCAGGACAGGATACCAGGACAGGAGATCAAAACTAACAGACGACAGACCAGAGAACACAACTGACATACAACAACGATCCGACCAGGACAAAGGAAAGCACAGAGGCTTAAATACAGACACAGGGAAGGCAGGGGCAATGGGACACAGGTGTAACACATGAGGACTGGTGCAGACAATCACAGACAGGAAGTAAAACTAGACACGAGACACAAGAACCCAGACTACAAAATAAAACAGGAAACAGGAAACAGAACCCGGAGTGTGAAAACATGAAACACAGGGATGTACTAATAAACAGAAAACACCTCTTCAAAAAGAGGTGGAACCCAAACACTGGCACTTGTGTTTAGGGATGGAGAATACTTGAGACACTTGTAGGCACTTAACATTATAGTAAAATGCCTACAAATGTCCAGGTCACTTAGAATGAGCCGGACAGTTCTAGGCAATTAACTTTGAAGCAAAATGCCTACAAATGTCCAGGTCACTTAGAATGAGCCGGACAGTTCTAGGCAATTAACTTTGAAGGAAAATGCCTACAAATGTCCAGGTCACTTAGAATGAGCCGGACACTTCTAGGCATTTAACATTACAGTAAAAATGCCTACAAATGTCCGGCCAATTCTGATTGGCTGGACATTTGTAGGCATTTGACATTATAGTAAAATGCCTACAAATGTCCAGGTCACTTAGAATGAGCCGGACACTTGTAGGCACTTATCATTGTAGCAAAATGCCTACAAATGTCCAGGTCACTTAGAATGAGAGATAATGAACGGATGTATGAGAAATCGTCTGAATTGATGAAAGTGATGTAACTGTTTAAAGTTACATTCAGCAGTGTGAATCATAGAGATGAAGATAAAAGACCTCTGCGGCACTGAAGTGCATGATGTCCAGCAGGGATGCTAGGTGGAAGAGGGACAAACAGGCCATGCAGGATCAGATTGATTCCGCCAAACAGGGGCAGGCCTTTGACTCTGGAAGAGCCATGCAGACAGAGTTGGAGGACGAGCTCAAGGAGTTGAAGCTGGTGTTGAAGGACAAAGAAAAGTACATCTACAAATTGAGTTCTCGTCCTAGAAACGATCAGTTTGAGATCGAGAGGGTGAAAAGGGAGCTGAGCGACAAGTGCAACCAGGTCAAGGCGATGGAGCTTTCCTTTGACAAGAAGATGAAGCACATCATCTCTGAAAAAGATGCAGTTATTGCCAATGTCACAAATGTAAAAGTGGCACTTGGACATCAAAACCTGGAGCTCATGGTCAAGCTCAGAGGCATCCAGAGAGAGGTCCACCCCATCCAGAATGAGTGGAAGATAAAAGCCAACGCTCTGGAGGATAGTCTCAAAGCTGAGCAGGCAGAGAAGAAGGCCTGCTATGAGAAGATAAAGAAGCTGGAGAATCTGCTCAAAGACAAGGAGGACTCCTTCAACAAACAGAGGAAGATGGAGGGCCTCGTTCTTCAAATGGATGATGTGATCGAAAATGTGTTACCTGAACAAAATAACCTGGAGCTCATGGCTGAGCTCAGATCCGTCCAGACAGAGATTCCCCAGACAGTGGAGGAGTGGAAGACAAAAGCCAACGCTCTGAAGGAAAGAGTCAAATTTGAGCAGGGAGAGAAGGAGGCCTGCAAAGCCCCTCCAGCCTCCACAGCTCCACAGGCCAAAAGGAGACCTCGTTCTCCCTTCCCAGGAACTTCAAGTAAGAAGTTCAGGCCTGAGGAGAAACAAGCTCAAGGGTTGAAACCCACCTGCCCCAAAAACTCCACCACAGGTGTCTTGCCCACTAAGAGAATTGTGAGCCTGGTTAGAAGACCTGGCTTTTCAGCTCCCACAGCTCGACAGGGCACAAAGAGACCTCGTTCTCCCTCAGCTGAACCTTCGTCTAAGAAGTTCACACCTGAGGAGAAAGGCGTAAAAGAGGCAAAGACCACCTCCCCTGGAAAGTCACCTGCAGGTTCTTGTTTAAATTAAATCCTAAAATGGCCACAATAATGTAAAAAAAAAGAATAGAGTGTCCTGCCATTCATCACTGAAGATTGGCAAATGAAGACTTTTAACCTTGCCACCATGCCTCTGGAGGAGAGGCATACTGCTCCAAACGTCATGACATGGATGGAGGAGGTTATAGGAAAATTTGACATCTTGCCTCCCAAAATAAAAGCAGTAGTTCATGACAACGGGTCCAATATGGTAGCAGCCATGCGAATGCTACAAGAAAAACACAGTTGGGCCTCTGTGCGCTGCACTGGGCACACGCTTCAACTCATAGTTAATATTGCCCTCAAAGAGTCCAGTATCAGCAGAGCTGTTGGTGCTGCAAGATGCTTAGTGGAACACTTCAGGCGAAGCGAGCTGGCCAATACAAAACTGAAGTCAAAATAGCAACAAATGAACACAGTACAGCACAAACTGATCCAGGATGTAAGTACAAGATGGAACAGTACGTACTACATGGTAGAGAGACTGTTGCAGCAGCGCTGGCCAGTCACTGCGACTCTATCTGATCCTGAGGTAACTCCAAGGGGCAAACACTACTTTGACCTGAAGCCAGATCAATGGGTGCTGCTTGAAGAGGTGGTGCAAGGGTTGCAAATTTGAATGTGCCAAAGTTTACCTTACTGGACAGGATTATGCAACCGCTTCATGTCTTCCACAGCTTGTCAGAGGGCTGCAACGGTCCTTACAGCAAAGCCGTTTTGAGACAAGCCCAGGAAAAGTCTTTCTGGCCAGTGCAGGAAAAGGGATAACCGAGAGATGGGGGAGTCTGAACACCATTTCAGAAGAGAGAGACAACCCACTTCTTCTTGCAGCTGCCATGGACCCAAGATTCAGAAAGCTTAAGTTTTTAGCAGCTGAAGATGGCACAAGGGTGCAAGGGACAATTTAAGTCCTTGCTATCAAAGAAGCAAAGGAGACTGGGATACATGGCTGCGAGCAACAGCAGAAGGTCAATGTTCGGAAGAGGAAACCCAGGAGGACCAACAGATCCAAATGGTGAGGAATGAAGTTCAGATGTACTTTGCAGAGACAGCAATATCCAAAAAGGAAGACCCTCTCAGATGGTGGACTGGAAATGAGGGGCAAGATCCAAAGCTGGCAAGATCTTTTCTGTGCATTCCTGCAACATCCACCCCATCAGAGCGAATATTCTCTGCAGCTAGGAATATCGGCTCTCAGAAGAGAGCAAGCCTCACACGAGACCATTTTGAGATGCTGACCTTCCTCAGTTTGAATAAAATGTGATGGACACGTATCCTCATCTAGTTGCAACTTGCAACAGACTTTGTAGACCAAAGAATGCCAGACCCAAAATGCACTTTTATTTTCCTTTTGTCAAGGGAAAGTGTAGTTTTGTTTGTTGTTTGTTTTTATTGCTGCTACTTTCCCTGTCCTTTTGTTTACAGAAAAAATGGATTACTTGATTTTTAATTTATTTTAGTATAGGCACTTAGCCTGTTCTTGGTTCACAGGAAAAAGGGAAACTTTAATTTAAATACATTTTTGCCTGTCATTGGATTTAAATGGACCAAACTTGATTTTTCTTTATTTTTGTATCAATAGTAGCCTCATATGCAGCAAAGTTTATTAAAAGACATTTGTGAACGAAGTATCGATCTGTATTGTCTTTGTCAGTGTTGGGCCATAATGCATTAAACGTGATACCATAAAATGGTGTGCCTTTGGCATTCAATAAATTTGGTTATCAAAATAAAAATGAATATTTATTATAATATAAATTATAACTTTAATTGATTAAAGTTACCTCGGGGCACCACCCTTCAAAGGAAGGGAAAAGATAGCCAATTTATTGATTAAGTCTCATAAAGGTACTAACTACAAATTTGGAACTCTGATTAACAATTAAATTAATAACTATAACCAAAATTACCATATAGATAGTTAGCTAAGTTGAAGGATATGGAGTTCTTGACAGTGTAGAGGTTGGCAAAATTCACTTATGCAACATTAATGACAAAAACATTTGTGAAAGAAAGACATTTATTATGAATATAATAAAGTATAAAACACAAATTACTAATGGTGTACTTACTAAACAAAGATAGGCATGCGAGTCTACATGTGTGTGTGTCTGTGTGAGTCAGCGTGCTTTCAAAATGGCGGCCGGCCAAAGAGATGACACCTGTCCCCCCTATTGGAATGTTTACGACCTGTAGAACTAATGAGGTGAAGAGTTATGCATGTGTCTGTGTGTGTGCCAAATTAGAGGAAGTTACTAGATTGGATGCAACGAAAGACTGTGAAGAGCATAACAGACTAACATTACTTTCTCAATAACTTGTACCCAAAGTATCACAACACCACAAATCAAACTTATAACATCACACAGAATCGAATAAACAGTCTTGCTTAGCCTAGTATAATTATTAAGCCCAGTTGTGTTACCCATCCGTGGAAAGGGGAAAAAGAGTTGCTGTGCAGTTCGCAGTTCTGGGAAGTCGTCTTGCTGGTTTCTGTCTCCGGCCTCAGTGATTCTGTTGAGTTCAGTTGCTGTTTGAGGTTCTCCAGCAGGACATCGAGTCGCTGCTTGAAGGGTTGGTAGAGCTTGGAGTGTGAGGAGGTTTTCCCTTTGGGGAGATGAGCTGGAAGTTGCACCTTCGTGCTCCTCTCGAAGAGTTGGATGGGAAGAGAAGATGTGAGCTGCAGAAGAGGCTCGACAGCCTTCCCTCCTGTAGAAGGATTGTAGGAAGAGTCGTAGAAGAGAGAGAAGAGGGGGTTTACAGGCCTTATATTGGCCCGGTGACCTCACAGGTCATGGGGTCCAGAGTGACCAATGGGAGTTGAAACCTGTGTCCCTGGGGGGGTTTTACACCTCTGTTTGACGTTGCCGCACCCTGGGAGGCCTTGCTCTGGTTTCTCCAGGACAAAGAACATGTGCTCAAGGCTTTCGACTGAACATGGAGGCTTGCTTTGGTTTCGCAAAAACCATGTCCCAACATCAGTCATCACATGCCACGAACGAAAAAGCTGATGGTTAAATAAGAGCCATTGAGTATTTGTGTGATTCATAATCCGATTAGTCGATTCATCGTTTCAATAATCGATAGATTAATCGACTATCACAATATTCGTTAGTTGCAGCCCTACCGATCAGTACTTTATATACTTCCGAAGGTACTGTATATTGACTATACCTTGTACAATATGTTGAATCATAAATTGTCACATTACAAATCACTTCCAATTGTCTCAGTAAATGGTTGAATTCATTTTGACTTTGAGTACTATTGCTGCACTGGAACACTGATAATTAAACTGTTTTTGTAACATTTACCCCTTAACGTTTTAAAGTAAAGATTTAATGGAGCAAGTTGGAGATCAAGATGGATGTCAGGTAAGAATACTTTTTTTTTCACAATCTTACAAATATGTCTCAGGCAACACAAGCATTATCTTGTAGGTGCAAGTTATTTTTGTCTCTTTTAGGATGCAGAGGAGGTCTAGGACTCTGACCAAGGTCTGGACCAAGATTATGTAGGCACTCTTGTCAACACCTGTCTAGATTTTTATGTAGTTAATCCAAAAAGGATATTGCATTTTTTAAATGTCTGAGAGTTGGAATTAATCATAATAAAATCATTATATGGATTCACACCAATTGAAACAATTCTGCTGCATTTTAAACAAGGACTACAGATGCATCGAAACAAGTGATCCTACCTTCTTCCTCAACCAATGACAATGCAGCATTATCCCACATGATGTACAGTAGCAGAATCCGGCAGTGAGAGAAAACCTACAGACCTGAAAGACATTCTGTTTTTGTGTCCTCGATGTTAATGTTAACTGCACTAAGTTTGTGTCACCCTGTATCTGACACGCATGGTTATTGTTGTCCTTGATTACAGAGGGTTAGGGTTTTACAGGGTTAGGGTTAGGGTTATGCAGTGTAAAAAAAAAACATAGCCCAGCCAATGTGACCGATCCCTCCCAAAGCTTACCCAAATTAAATTACAATGACTTGCAATCCAGAATGAGATGCCCAGCATCTTCACCAAGGTAGATGCTAAGTGCCTTGAGCCCTGCTCAACATTATAAAAAACAGCTCTCTCTGAGAGTTATATAATGACAAAGTACCAGCATCGAGCTCTATATTATTTATTTACCTGACCTTTTTTGGTATTCTTAATTGCCAACATGCATGGGAAGCCCCAATTAAAGAAAGATTAAAAAAACTGATACCACATATGCAGAGACCATTTATCTTTAAAAGTATTGTGAAAGTTATTTACCAAAACAAAGTTATGTCCCCAAAGATGTTCTCAGATGACAAAAGAAAAACCTTCAATAAATAAAACACAAGCTGAATTAAAACAATACTGTAAATGGTAAGCATGCTGAGAGAGAAAGATAACTGCTCAATAAACATAACATGTAATGTAAAAAACATGTTTAGGCTATGACTCAAATCACGAAAATATCAATTCTATTTGTGACCATATCAAGTCCACATTATAATAGCATCTGCATCATTATTACAATAGGTAAAAACAAATGGCGGATGAAGAGGGTGGGGAGTTGACAGCCAGACATGGATTTCTTTTTCACAGTTATACTATTTATTTGTTCACTTCTGGACTATTTTCTAGCAAATGTGATATTTGTCTGATAAGCTTTTATTCATTACTTTGGAGCATTTATAAATTACATCAGAAATGAATGCTTTCAAAGCTTGAATTATGAACGGGGGGGGGGGGGGGGGGATATGAAATTCATGTGACATACATGGATGTAGTTATATTAAAAGTTAACATTAAGAACTTCAGGTGATGGCAGTAGTCCCCCCCCCCCCTCTCTGTGTCTCTTCCTCACACACACTCACATTTATGGCATTAAATGTCAAGGTAAACAAGGTAAACTGTGTAAAAACAGCGTTGGCAGAGACGCAGGCGGTGTGACCGACTGACAACTGTGACACGCAGACGTTCCCCGGTGCTGACATTCCACAGGCGGGAATGAAGCTGGTGTGCCGCGACCGTTACAGAGGAACGAAGACAGCAGAAAGCAGCATTAACAAACAACATTTTCCCTCATAAGTTTTGTTTCGTTATATTCTCTGTGCGTTTCAGAACCACTTTTAACTTTACCATTACCGTACAATGAGCTATGTACCGGTGGAGGGAGAAGCGGAGCCGCAGGATTCACTGTAACCAGCACAACAGTACTTGAATAAAACGCGTGGGTGTAGATTCTGTTATTGCCTAAAAACATATCACAAATAAACCTGCATAAGTGAGTTCTGAGAAAAAACATTCACTAATTGGTGAATGAGGCCTAGTATTTTGTGAGCAAAGTGTTACAAAAACTAAAATACAAATATTACTGTATGTAATAAACCCCAATTAATGTCATATGAGATGAATGATATAATGTGTATCAGGCTGCAATAACTGCTGGTGCTGCATAGTTTTCTTAAAAAGATGAATTCAATTAATATCTAACTGATGATGGTAACCCAGATGGCTGTTGTTACCTGACATCAGTAGGTGGATTCTGGGAGAAGGGGTTGTGAGAGCAGGCCAGGATCTGGATGATGGCTCCTGGGTAATATGTCTCAAGCACCTCCACTGCTGTAGGATAGACAGGCTCCTCAAAGCCAAGCTCAATATAATCCTGGCTTAGAAGCCTTTAGGGGTGCGGCGGAAAGGTGGTGGAGCACTGGCACACTGTTCCCACCATGTCCCATACGCTCGGAATACAGCCGTCTGAGTGAAGTCCCCTGAGCTGGGGTACACGTTGGGTACCCCTGCCAAGTTCCACATGGTGTAGGACATGCTATTCTCACTGCCATAGTGAGAGCTGAAGTCAAGAACCTCCTTAGCATACGCTCGCTGGCCCGATTCCACGGCCCGTCGACTGGTCAGCGCCTCACCTCGAGTCCCACTCCTGGCGCGTCGCCGTAAACAGATATAGTAAAACATGCTCAAGAGGGTTAACATAGGTAACTCTGGGGATGGTGGAGGATGAGGGGAGAAACAGAGACTAGGGGGAGGAAGAGCCTCTGCCTGGTGGAAGCACACTGGTCTCAAGGGCTGGGGATGTACAAAGAGATGTCGAGAGGCCTCGCCACATACATGACCTGTGGGTGAAGCGGAGAAAAAACATGGATAAGAGTGAGCACAATAAGACAGCAAGCAAGTATATAAACTTATGCTTTTCCATTTTACAAAAATAAATAGTTATGTAGAAAGATTATATAAATATACATATTCAGCAATTTCAAAAATGGAAAAACATTCAGGCTACATCCACACTTTTAGTTTTTAAATGGAGGGTAAATAAGAAGGTAAACTGCACTGATGAGAGATGACGCGTCCTGCAAACATGTATGATGTGCTGCCTTTGGTGTAACACGGTCTAACTTAGCAAACACAACCTGACACAAACCTTTCTACAGTTGCCACAGCACCCCTGTCATCAAAAGGTAGACTGATGGGTTTATCTATTAAAGACCATTCTTCATGCTAACAGCATACAGGCAGCCAGTTAACATGACTGCATGTTTAACAGGTCCAACTGGAATGTCCAAAATGCATGCTAACACCCCAAATCATCAAAGCACCCTTTCCCCCCAGACCTCAGTGACTAGGATCCTGCAGACAGGTATTCACACCAGTGTTTCCCCTACCATTATATTAGGGGGCGCCCCGCCCCCCAACGGCACCCCCCGCCCCTCTGGAAGGTCAAGTACATTTTTTTTTTAATATAGCGCCAGATCTCAACATAAGTCATTTAAGGTTACCTTTCCTATAAAACAGGTCTATAGCTTGCTCTTTTATTAAACAAACTAAATGGCTTCATGTTATTTATAATTTGCACGAATTGGGAGCGATCAGAAAAATAGGATTTAAACCAGTTTAGGGCGGTTCCTTTAATGCCAATTAACTGTTCTAGTCTCTGTAATAAAATTTGATGGTCAATTGTGTCGAATGCTGCACTAAGATCTAACAGAACGAGGACAGACACAAATCCCTGATCTGAAGCTATTAGAAGGTCATTAGTGACTTTTGCCAAGGCTGTCTCTGTACTATGATTAGCTCTAAACCCCGACTGAAAGTCTTCATATATATTATTTTCCTGGAGAAACTCACACAGCTGATTGGCTACAACTTTTTCTAGGATTTTAGACAGGAAGGGGAGGTTAGATATCGGTCTGTAATTGGCTAAAACCTCTGGGTCTAGAGTGGGTTTTTTGAGAAGGGGTTTGATTACAGCTAGTTTAAAGGACTGTGGTACATATCCTGATGATAATGACAGATTTATTGTGTTCAGTAACGTACTATCAATTAGGGGCAGAATTTCTTTAAGTAATTTTGTAGGAATGGGATCTAAGATACAAGTTGTTGGTTTAGAACATGAGATTAATTTGGTCAGCTGATCAAGGGTGATCAGAGAGAAGCTGTCTAAATAATCGATAGGATTCTCAGCAGTTTCTGAGATTTCTGTTCTTGGTAGGGTATTAGTGCCAATTGAGGGCAGGAATTTTGATTTGATTTCTAATAGTTAGAATTTTATCATTAAAGAAGTTCATAAAGATATTGCTATTTAGGGATCGAGGAATACTGGGTTCGGTGGAGGTGTGACTCTCTGTCAGCCTGGCTACAGTGCTGAAGAGAAACCTGGGGTTGTTTTATTCTCTTCTATTTGTTTCAAATAGTAGGCAGCTCTTGCTTTGTGGAGGGCCTTCTTATATGCTTTAACACTACTCTTCCAGTCTAGGAGATATTCAACACGGTTGCTGGAGCGCCACTTCCTTTCTAGTTTTCTTGATACTTGTTTTAACTCATTGTCTTGAAATTATACCACGGAGGTAATTTACTATGTTTTATATGTTTCTTTTTTAGAGGCGCTATTGAGTCTAATGTTAATCATAATGAGTCTACAGAGCTATCGACGAGATGGTCAATCTCAGTGGAGCTAGGGTTTTAATGAATTTGTTGTTTATATCGACGGATAATACAGGTTTAAATGTAATCGGAATTATTTCCTTAAATTTAGCTACAGCACTATCAGGTAAACATCTAGAAAATGAGTTCATTATTAGTGGCATATATTCTGATAGTGAAAAATCGAAGGTTATTAAATTATGGTCTGATAGAATTGGATTGCGCGGAAGTACCGTTAGATGTTCAATTTTGACACCGTATGATAATACAAGGTCAAGTGTGTGGTTACAACAATGAGTAGGTTGGTGTACACACTGACTGAAACCAATTGAGTCTAATATCAAAATAAATGCTACGCTAAGGCTATCTTTATTATTGTCAACATGAATATTAAAGTCACCAACAATAATAATTTTATCGGTCTTTAGGACTAGGTTTGATAAAAACTCAGGGAATTCCGTTAAAAATTCAGTATAAGCCCCAGGAGCACGGTAAACTACAGCAAATATGATTGGCTGTTGGTGTTTCTTGGATGGGTGTGGAAGACTAAAACAAGACATTCAAATGAGTTGTAGCTTAGTTTAGGTTTAGGATTAATTGATAGACTGGAGTTAAAAATAGCAGCAACTCCACCTCCTCGGCCAAATTCTCTGGGAACGTGTGAATTTATATGACTGGGGTCATATAATATGATGGAGTGATGAGCACATATTTATATATATATATATATATAAATATGTGCTCATCACTCCCATCATATTATATGACCCCAGTCATATAAATTCACACGTTCCCAGAGAATTTGGCCGAGGAGGTGGAGTTGCTGCTATTTTTAACTCCAGTCTATCAATTAATCCTAAACCTAAACTAAGCTACAACTCATTTGAATGTCTTGTTCTTAGTCTTCCACACCCATCCAAGAAACACCAACAGCCAATCATATTTGCTGTAGTTTACCGTGCTCCTGGGGCTTATACTGAATTTTAACGGAATTCCCTGAGTTTTATCAAACCTAGTCCTAAAGACCGATAAAATTATTATTGTTGGTGACTTTAATATTCATGTTGACAATAATAAAGATAGCCTTAGCGTAGCATTTATTTTGATATTAGACTCAATTGGTTTCAGTCAGTGTGTACACCAACCTACTCATTGTTGTAACCACACACTTGACCTTGTATTATCATACGGTGTCAAAATTGAACATCTAACGGTACTTCCGCGCAATCCAATTCTATCAGACCATAATTTAATAACCTTCGATTTTTCACTATCAGAATATATGCCACTAATAATGAACTCATTTTCTAGATGTTTACCTGATAGTGCTGTAGCTAAATTTAAGGAAATAATTCCGATTACATTTAAACCTGTATTATCCGTCGATATAAACAACAAATTCATTAAAAACCCTAGCTCCACTGAGATTGACCATCTCGTCGATAGCTCTGTAGACTCATTATGATTAACATTAGACTCAATAGCGCCTCTAAAAAAGAAACATATAAAACATAGTAAATTACCTCCGTGGTATAATTTCAAGACACATGAGTTAAAACAAGTATCAAGAAAACTAGAAAGGAAGTGGCGCTCCAGCAACCGTGTTGAATATCTCCTAGACTGGAAGAGTAGTGTTAAAGCATATAAGAAGGCCCTCCACAAAGCAAGAGCTGCCTACTATTTGAAACAAATAGAAGAGAATAAAAACAACCCCAGGTTTCTCTTCAGCACTGTAGCCAGGCTGACAGAGAGTCACACCTCCACCGAACCCAGTATTCCTCGATCCCTAAATAGCAATATCTTTATGAACTTCTTTAATGATAAAATTCTAACTATTAGAAATCAAATCAAACATCTCCTGCCCTCAATTGGCACTAATACCCTACCAAGAACAGAAATCTCAGAAACTGCTGAGAATCCTATCGATTATTTAGACAGCTTCTCTCTGATCACCCTTGATCAGCTGACCAAATTAATCTCATGTTCTAAACCAACAACTTGTATCTTAGATCCCATTCCTACAAAATTACTTAAAGAAATTCTGCCCCTAATTGATAGTACGTTACTGAACACAATAAATCTGTCATTATCATCAGGATATGTACCACAGTCCTTTAAACTAGCTGTAATCAAACCCCTTCTCAAAAAACCCACTCTAGACCCAGAGGTTTTAGCCAATTACAGACCGATATCTAACCTCCCCTTCCTGTCTAAAATCCTAGAAAAAGTTGTAGCCAATCAGCTGTGTGAGTTTCTCCAGGAAAATAATATATATGAAGACTTTCAGTCGGGGTTTAGAGCTAATCATAGTACAGAGACAGCCTTGGCAAAAGTCACTAATGACCTTCTAATAGCTTCAGATCAGGGATTTGTGTCTGTCCTCGTTCTGTTAGATCTTAGTGCAGCATTCGACACAATTGACCATCAAATTTTATTACAGAGACTAGAACAGTTAATTGGCATTAAAGGAACCGCCCTAAACTGGTTTAAATCCTATTTTTCTGATCGCTCCCAATTCGTGCAAATTATAAATAACATAAATAACATGAAGCCATTTAGTTTGTTTAATAAAAGAGCAAGCTATAGACCTGTTTTATAGGAAAGGTAACCTTAAATGACTTATGTTGAGATCTGGCGCTATATTAAAAAAAAAATGTACTTGACCTTCCAGAGGGGGCGGGGGGTGCCGTTGGGGGGGCGGGGCGCCCCCCTAATATAATGGTAGGGGAAACACTGGTGTGAATACCTGTCTGCAGGATCCTAGTCACTGAGGTCTGGGGGGAAAGGGTGCTTTGATGATTTGGGGTGTTAGCATGCATTTTGGACATTCCAGTTGGACCTGTTAAACATGCAGTCATGTTAACTGGCTGCCTGTATGCTGTTAGCATGAAGAATGGTCTTTAATAGATAAACCCATCAGTCTACCTTTTGATGACAGGGGTGCTGTGGCAACTGTAGAAAGGTTTGTGTCAGGTTGTGTTTGCTAAGTTAGACCGTGTTACACCAAAGGCAGCACATCATACATGTTTGCAGGACGCGTCATCTCTCATCAGTGCAGTTTACCTTCTTATTTACCCTCCATTTAAAAACTAAAAGTGTGGATGTAGCCTGAATGTTTTCCATTTTTGAAATTGCTGAATATGTATATTTATATAATCTTTCTACATAACTATTTATTTTTGGTAAAATGGAAAAGCATAAGTTTATATACTTGCTTGCTGTCTTATTGTGCTCACTCTTATCCATGTTTTTTCTCCGCTTCACCCACAGGTCATGTATGTGGCGAGGCCTCTCGACATCTCTTTGTACATCCCCAGCCCTTGAGACCAGTGTGCTTCCACCAGGCAGAGGCTCTTCCTCCCCTAGTCTCTGTTTTCTCCCTCATCCTCCACCATCCCCAGAGTTACCTATGTTAACCCTCTTGAGCATGTTTTACTATATCTGTTTACGGCGACGCGCCAGGAGTGGGACTCGAGGTGAGGCGCTGACCAGTCGACGGGCCGTGGAATCGGGCCAGCGAGCGTATGCTAAGGAGGTTCTTGACTTCAGCTCTCACTATGGCAGTGAGAATAGCATGTCCTACACCATGTGGAACTTGGCAGGGGTACCCAACGTGTACCCCAGCTCAGGGGACTTCACTCAGACGGCTGTATTCCGAGCGTATGGGACATGGTGGGAACAGTGTGCCAGTGCTCCACCACCTTTCCGCCGCACCCCTAAAGGCTTCTACAGCCAGGATTATATTGAGCTTGGCTTTGAGGAGCCTGTCTATCCTACAGCAGTGGAGGTGCTTGAGACATATTACCCAGGAGCCATCATCCAGATCCTGGCCTGCTCTCACAACCCCTTCTCCCAGAATCCACCTACTGATGTCAGGTAACAACAGCCATCTGGGTTACCATCATCAGTTAGATATTAATTGAATTCATCTTTTTAAGAAAACTATGCAGCACCAGCAGTTATTGCAGCCTGATACACATTATATCATTCATCTCATATGACATTAATTGGGGTTTATTACATACAGTAATATTTGTATTTTTAGTTTTTGTAACACTTTGCTCACAAAATACTAGGCCTCATTCACCAATTAGTGAATGTTTTTCTCAGAACTCACTTATGCAGGTTTATTTGTGATATGTTTTAGGCAATAACAGAATCTACACCCACGCGTTTTATTCAAGTACTGTTGTGCTGGTTACAGTGAATCCTGCGGCTCCGCTTCTCCCTCCACCGGTACATAGCTCATTGTACGGTAATGGTAAAGTTAAAAGTGGTTCTGAAACGCACAGAGAATATAACGAAACAAAACTTATGAGGGAAAATGTTGTTTGTTAATGCTGCTTTCTGCTGTCTTCGTTCCTCTGTAACGGTCGCGGCACACCAGCTTCATTCCCGCCTGTGGAATGTCAGCACCGGGGAACGTCTGCGTGTCACAGTTGTCAGTCGGTCACACCGCCTGCGTCTCTGCCAACGCTGTTTTACACAGTTTACCTTGTTTACCTTGACATTTAATGCCATAAATGTGAGTGTGTGGAGGAAGAGACACAGAGGGAGGGGGGGGGGGGACTACTGCCATCACCTGAAGTTCTTAATGTTAACTTTTAATATAACTACATCCATGTATGTCACATGAATTTCATATCCCCCCCCCCCCCCCGTTCATAATTCAAGCTTTGAAAGCATTCATTTCTGATGTAATTTATAAATGCTCCAAAGTAATGAATAAAAGCTTATCAGACAAATATCACATTTGCTAGAAAATAGTCCAGAAGTGAACAAATAAATAGTATAACTGTGAAAAAGAAATCCATGTCTGGCTGTCAACTCCCCACCCTCTTCATCCGCCATTTGTTTTTACCTATTGTAATAATGATGCAGATGCTATTATAATGTGGACTTGATATGGTCACAAATAGAATTGATATTTCGTGATTTGAGTCATAGCCTAAACATGTTTTTTACATTACATGTTATGTTTATTGAGCAGTTATCTTTCTCTCTCAGCATGCTTACCATTTACAGTATTGTTTTAATTCAAGCTTGTGTTTTATTTTATGAAGGTTTTTCTTTTGTCATCTGAGAACATCTTTGGGGACATAACTTTGTTTTGGTAAATAACTTCACAATACTTTTAAAGATAAATGGTCTCTGCATATGTGGTATCAGTTTTTTAATCTTTCTTTAATTGGGGCTTCCCATGCATGTTGGCAATTAAGAATACCAAAAAAGGTCAGGTAAATAAATAATATAGAGCTCGATGCTGGTACTTTGTCATTATATAACTCTCAGAGAAGAGCTGTTTTTATAATGTTGAGCAGGGCTCAAGGCACTTAGCATCTACCTTGGTGAAGATGCTGGGCATCTCATTCTGGATTGCAAGTCATTGTAATTTAATTTGGGTAAGCTTTGGGAGGGATCGGTCACATTGGCTGGGCTATGTTTTTTTTTTACACTGCATAACCCTAACCCTAACCCTGTAAAACCCTAACCCTCTGTAATCAAGGACAACAATAACCATGCGTGTCAGATACAGGGTGACACAAACTTAGTGCAGTTAACATTAACATCGAGGACACAAAAACAGAATGTCTTTCAGGTCTGTAGGTTTTCTCTCACTGCCGGATTCTGCTACTGTACATCATGTGGGATAATGCTGCATTGTCATTGGTTGAGGAAGAAGGTAGGATCACTTGTTTCGATGCATCTGTAGTCCTTGTTTAAAATGCAGCAGAATTGTTTCAATTGGTGTGAATCCATATAATGATTTTATTATGATTAATTCCAACTCTCAGACATTTAAAAAATGCAATATCCTTTTTGGATTAACTACATAAAAATCTAGACAGGTGTTGACAAGAGTGCCTACATAATCTTGGTCCAGACCTTGGTCAGAGTCCTAGACCTCCTCTGCATCCTAAAAGAGACAAAAATAACTTGCACCTACAAGATAATGCTTGTGTTGCCTGAGACATATTTGTAAGATTGTGAAAAAAAAAGTATTCTTACCTGACATCCATCTTGTCTCCAACTTGCTCCATTAAATCTTTACTTTAAAACGTTAAGGGGTAAATGTTACAAAAACAGTTTAATTATCAGTGTTCCAGTGCAGCAATAGTACTCAAAGTCAAAATGAATTCAACCATTTACTGAGACAATTGGAAGTGATTTGTAATGTGACAATTTATGATTCAACATATTGTACAAGGTATAGTCAATATACAGTACCTT
>VCHM03000250.1:0-21763 GCA_006182925.3 Reinhardtius hippoglossoides
CTCTGTTCTTACCTTGTAGAAAACCAACAATTGTCGAGTTTCAAAGTGAATTCTACACTGGGTCAATGAAACTGAGGTAATGGCCTGCCAGAGTTTGAGAAGCGTGTGAAACCGCTCTGATGACTCACTGCTTTGTGACGTGACCATGCACGGCTCTGCACGGGGTCACAATGAGCTTGAACTGGATTCCAAATTGAGTTAGAAGCGTTTGTCAAGAATGGAAACTTGTTTTCACTCAAGACCTTCTGGGAGACTTGGTGAGAAACCAGAGTCAGCATTTTGGACCGAATGTAAGTGGTTTGGGGATGTATTGCTTAGACAGGCTTCAAAGCCAATCACAGTAGTCGGGGCAGGAGGTATAAGACGTGTATAATTTGGGTTGGCAGATGGGGCGGTTGGGAATGTTGCATATTGGGATCTGACATGCGGAAAGCAAGAGAGGCCTACCGTGAAGGTGTGACTGTGACCGAGAGGCTCCTCTGCTGCTCTCGAACAGAGGTCCATGCTGACTCTGGTTTCTCTTCATAACGCACAAGTCTTTCGCCTTTTACTAAAGACTTCCGTGGAGAGGAACAACATGAGTTGAATATATTTTTGGCAGGCTTTGCTGTATGGCTGAGCCTTTTGAAATTGTGAAAAGTCAAGAGCTGTCTAGGTCAGAAATCAAGCGTCCACAGAGGAGAGCTTGGGCGGAGGTGATAAGCAGCAGCCATTGTTATGCACACCTACGAACGGGTACCACAACAAGTGAGATTTGTGCCAAGAGCTTGGCGTGGACATCCAACACTTGGGGCTTATCGCTTCTCGGCCTTTTGGCTAAGATCAAGTGTAGTATCTGTTCTTATCAGTTTAATATCTGATATGTCCTCTATACGAGGACTACATATTAAGCAGATTTTTGGCATGAGGGGCAGAAATTTGGAGCTTGCTCCTTTCTCTCCACGCATCGACCTAGCATTGCAGTGCCGCTGGGAACGGTGCACTCTGTTCTTACCTTGTAGAAAACCAAACAATTGTCGAGTTTCAAAAGTGAATTCTACACTGGGTCAATGAAACTGAGGTAATGGCCTGCCAGAGTTTGAGAAGCGTGTGAAACCGCTCTGATGACTCACTGCTTTGTGACGTGACCATGCACGGCTCTGCACGGGTCACAATGAGCTTGAACTGGATTCCAAATTGAGTTAGAAGCGTTTGTCAAGAATGGAAACTTGTTTTCACTCAAGACCTTCTGGGAGACTTGGTGAGAAACCAGAGTCAGCATTTTGGACCGAATGTAAGTGGTTTGGGGATGTATTGCTTAGACAGGCTTCAAAGCCAATCACAGTAGTCGGGGCAGGAGGTAATAAAGACGTGTATAATTTGGGTTGGCAGATGGGGGCGGGTTGGGAATGTTGCATATTGGGATCTGACATGCGGAAAGCAAAGAGAGGCCTACCGTGAAGGTGGTGACTGTGACCGAGAGGCTCCTCTGCTGCTCTCGAACAGAGGTCCATGCTGACTCTGGTTTCTCTTCATAACGCACAAGTCTTTCGCCTTTTACTAAAGACTTCCGTGGAGAGGAACAAACATGAGTTGGAATATATTTTTGGCAGGCTTTGCTGTATGGCTGAGCCTTTTGAAATTGTGAAAAGTCAAAGAGCTGTCTAGGTCAGAAAAGAAGCGTCCACAGAGGAGAGCTTGGGCGGAGGTGATAAGCAGCAGCCATTGTTATGCACACCTACGAACGGGGTACCACAACAAGTGAGATTTGTGCCAAGAGCTTGGCGTGGACATCCAACACTTGGGCTTATCGCTTTCTCGGCCTTTTGGCTAAGATCAAGTGTAGTATCTGTTCTTATCAGTTTAATATCTGATATGTCCTCTATACGAGGACTACATATTAAGCAGATTTTTGGCATGAGGGGCAGAAATTTGGAGCTTGCTCCTTTCTCTCTCCACGCATCGACCTAGCATTGCAGTGCCGCTGGGAACGGTGCACTCTGTTCTTACCTTGTAGAAAACCAAACAATTGTCGAGTTTCAAAAGTGAATTCTACACTGGGTCAATGAAACTGAGGTAATGGCCTGCCAGAGTTTGAGAAGCGTGTGAAACCGCTCTGATGACTCACTGCTTTGTGACGTGACCATGCACGGCTCTGCACGGGGTCACAATGAGCTTGAACTGGATTCCAAATTGAGTTAGAAGCGTTTGTCAAGAATGGAAACTTGTTTTCACTCAAGACCTTCTGGGAGACTTGGTGAGAAACCAGAGTCAGCATTTTGGACCGAATGTAAGTGGTTTGGGGATGTATTGCTTAGACAGGCTTCAAAGCCAATCACAGTAGTCGGGGCAGGAGGTAATAAGACGTGTATAATTTGGGTTGGCAGATGGGGCGGGTTGGGAATGTTGCATATTGGGATCTGACATGCGAAAGCAAAGAGAGGCCTACCGTGAAGGTGGTGACTGTGACCGAGAGGCTCCTCTGCTGCTCTCGAACAGAGGTCCATGCTGACTCTGGTTTCTCTTCATAACGCACAAGTCTTTCGCCTTTTACTAAAGACTTCCGTGGAGAGGACAAACATGAGTTGAATATATTTTTGGCAGGCTTTGCTGTATGGCTGAGCCTTTTGAAATTGTGAAAAGTCAAAGAGCTGTCTAGGTCAGAAATCAAGCGTCCACAAGGAGAGCTTGGGCGGAGGTGATAAGCAGCAGCCATTGTTATGCACACCTACGAACGGGGTACCACAACAAGTGAGATTTGTGCCAGAGCTTGGCGTGGACATCCAACACTTGGGGCTTATCGCTTCTCGGCCTTTTGGCTAAGATCAAGTGTAGTATCTGTTCTTATCAGTTTAATATCTGATATGTCCTCTATACGAGGACTACATATTAAGCAGATTTTTGGCATGAGGGGCAGAAATTTGGAGCTTGCTCCTTTCTCTCCACGCATCGACCTAGCATTGCAGTGCCGCTGGGAACGGTGCACTCTGTTCTTACCTTGTAGAAAACCAAACAATTGTCGAGTTTCAAAAGTGAATTCTACACTGGGTCAATGAAACTGAGGTAATGGCCTGCCAGAGTTTGAGAAGCGTGTGAAACCGCTCTGATGACTCACTGCTTTGTGACGTGACCATGCACGGCTCTGCACGGGGTCACAATGAGCTTGAACTGGATTCCAAATTGAGTTAGAAGCGTTTGTCAAGAATGGAAACTTGTTTTCACTCAAGACCTTCTGGGAGACTTGGTGAGAAACCAGAGTCAGCATTTTGGACCGAATGTAAGTGGTTTGGGGATGTATTGCTTAGACAGGCTTCAAAGCCAATCACAGTAGTCGGGCAGGAGGTAATAAAGACGTGTATAATTTGGGTTGGCAGATGGGGGCGGTTGGGAATGTTGCATATTGGGATCTGACATGCGGAAAGCAAGAGAGGCCTACCGTGAAGGTGGTGACTGTGACCGAGAGGCTCCTCTGCTGCTCTCGAACAGAGGTCCATGCTGACTCTGGTTTCTCTTCATAACGCACAAGTCTTTCGCCTTTTACTAAAGACTTCCGTGGAGAGGAACAAACATGAGTTGAATATATTTTTGGCAGGCTTTGCTGTATGGCTGAGCCTTTTGAAATTGTGAAAAGTCAAGAGCTGTCTAGGTCAGAAATCAAGCGTCCACAAGAGAGCTTGGGCGGAGGTGATAAGCAGCAGCCATTGTTATGCACACCTACGAACGGGGTACCACAACAAGTGAGATTTGTGCCAAGAGCTTGGCGTGGACATCCAACACTTGGGGCTTATCGCTTCTCGGCCTTTTGGCTAAGATCAAGTGTAGTATCTGTTCTTATCATTTTTAATATCTGATATGTCCTCTATACGAGGACTACATATTAAGCAGATTTTTGGCATGAGGGGCAGAAATTTGGAGCTTGCTCCTTTCTCTCCACGCATCGACCTAGCATTGCAGTGCCGCTGGGAACGGTGCACTCTGTTCTTACCTTGTAGAAAACCAAACAATTGTCGAGTTTCAAAAGTGAATTCTACACTGGGTCAATGAAACTGAGGTAATGGCCTGCCAGAGTTTGAGAAGCGTGTGAAACCGCTCTGATGACTCACTGCTTTGTGACGTGACCATGCACGGCTCTGCACGGGGTCACAATGAGCTTGAACTGGATTCCAAATTGAGTTAGAAGCGTTTGTCAAGAATGGAACTTGTTTTCACTCAAGACCTTCTGGGAGACTTGGTGAGAAACCAGAGTCAGCATTTTGGACCGAATGTAAGTGGTTTGGGGATGTATTGCTTAGACAGGCTTCAAAGCCAATCACAGTAGTCGGGGCAGGAGGTAATAAAGACGTGTATAATTTGGGTTGGCAGATGGGGCGGGTTGGGAATGTTGCATATTGGGATCTGACATGCGGAAAGCAAGAGAGGCCTACCGTGAAGGTGGTGACTGTGACCGAGAGGCTCCTCTGCTGCTCTCGAACAGAGGTCCATGCTGACTCTGGTTTCTCTTCATAACGCACAAGTCTTTCGCCTTTTACTAAAGACTTCCGTGGAGAGGAACAAACATGAGTTGAATATATTTTTGGCAGGCTTTGCTGTATGGCTGAGCCTTTTGAAATTGTGAAAAGTCAAAGAGCTGTCTAGGTCAGAAATCGAAGCGTCCACAAGGAGAGCTTGGGCGGAGGTGATAAGCAGCAGCCATTGTTATGCACACCTACGAACGGGGTACCACAACAAGTGAGATTTGTGCCAAGAGCTTGGCGTGGACATCCAACACTTGGGCTTATCGCTTCTCGGCCTTTTGGCTAAGATCAAGTGTAGTATCTGTTCTTATCAGTTTAATATCTGATATGTCCTCTATACGAGGACTACATATTAAGCAGATTTTTGGCATGAGGGGCAGAAATTTGGAGCTTGCTCCTTTCTCTCCACGCATCGACCTAGCATTGCAGTGCCGCTGGGAACGGTGCACTCTGTTCTTACCTTGTAGAAAACCAAACAATTGTCGAGTTTCAAAAGTGAATTCTACACTGGGTCAATGAAACTGAGGTAATGGCCTGCCAGAGTTTGAGAAGCGTGTGAAACCGCTCTGATGACTCACTGCTTTGTGACGTGACCATGCACGGCTCTGCACGGGGTCACAATGAGCTTGAACTGGATTCCAAATTGAGTTAGAAGCGTTTGTCAAGAATGGAAACTTGTTTTCACTCAAGACCTTCTGGGAGACTTGGTGAGAAACCAGAGTCAGCATTTTGGACCGAACGTAAGTGGTTCGGGGATGTATTGCTTAGACAGGCTTCAAAGCCAATCACAGTAGTCGGGGCAGGAGGTAATAAAGACGTGTATAATTTGGGTTGGCAGATGGGGGCGGGTTGGGAATGTTGCATATTGGGATCTGACATGCGGAAAGCAAAGAGAGGCCTACCGTGAAGGTGGTGACTGTGACCGAGAGGCTCCTCTGCTGCTCTCGAACAGAGGTCCATGCTGACTCTGGTTTCTCTTCATACGCACAAGTCTTTCGCCTTTTACTAAAGACTTCCGTGGAGAGGAACAAACATGAGTTGAATATATTTTTGGCAGGCTTTGCTGTATGGCTGAGCCTTTTGAAATTGTGAAAAGTCAAAGAGCTGTCTAGGTCAGAAATCAGCGTCCACAAGAGAGCTTGGGCGGAGGTGATAAGCAGCAGCCATTGTTATGCACACCTACGAACGGGTACCACACAAGTGAGATTTGTGCCAAGAGCTTGGCGTGGACATCCAACACTTGGGCGTATCGCTTCTCGGCCTTTTGGCTAAGATCAAGTGTAGTATCTGTTCTTATCAGTTTAATATCTGATATGTCCTCTATACGAGGACTACATATTAAGCAGATTTTTTGGCATGAGGGGCAGAAATTTGGAGCTTGCTCCTTTCTCTCCACGCATCGACCTAGCATTGCAGTGCCGCTGGGAACGGTGCACTCTGTTTCTTACCTTGTAGAAAACCAAACAATTGTCGAGTTTCAAAAGTGAATTCTACACTGGGTCAATGAAACTGAGGTAATGGCCTGCCAGAGTTTGAGAAGCGTGTGAAACCGCTCTGATGACTCACTGCTTTGTGACGTGACCATGCACGGCTCTGCACGGGTCACAATGACTTGAACTTGGATTCCAAATTGAGTTAGAAGCGTTTGTCAAGAATGGAAACTTGTTTTCACTCAAGACCTTCTGGAGACTTGGTGAGAAACCAGAGTCAGCATTTTTGGACCGAATGTAAGTGGTTGGGGATGTATTGCTTAGACAGGCTTCAAAGCCAATCACAGTAGTCGGGGCAGGAGGTAATAAAGACGTGTATAATTTGGGTTGGCAGATGGGGGCGGGTTGGGAATGTTGCATATTGGGATCTGACATGCGGAAAGCAAAGAGGCCTACCGTGAAGGTGGTGACTGTGACCGAGAGGCTCCTCTGCTGCTCTCGAACAGAGGTCCATGCTGACTCTGGTTTCTCTTCATAACGCACAAGTCTTTCGCCTTTTACTAAAGACTTCCGTGGAGAGGAACAAACATGAGTTGAATATATTTTTGGCAGGCTTTGCTGTATGGCTGAGCCTTTTGAAATTGTGAAAAGTCAAAGAGCTGTCTAGGTCAGAAATCAAGCGTCCACAGAGAGAGCTTGGGCGGAGGTGATAAGCAGCAGCCATTGTTATGCACACCTACGAACGGGTACCACAACAAGTGAGATTTGTGCCAAGAGCTTGGCGTGGACATCCAACACTTGGGGCTTATCGCTTCTCGGCCTTTTGGCTAAGATCAAGTGTAGTATCTGTTCTTATCAGTTTAATATCTGATATGTCCTCTATACGAGGACTACATATTAAGCAGATTTTTGGCATGAGGGCAGAAATTTGGAGCTTGCTCCTTTCTCTCCACGCATCGACCTAGCATTGCAGTGCCGCTGGGAACGGTGCACTCTGTTCTTACCTTGTAGAAAACCAAACAATTGTCGAGTTTCAAAGTGAATTCTACACTGGGTCAATGAAACTGAGGTAATGGCCTGCCAGAGTTTGAGAAGCGTGTGAAACCGCTCTGATGACTCACTGCTTTGTGACGTGACCATGCACGGCTCTGCACGGGGTCACAATGAGCTTGAACTGGATTCCAAATTGAGTTAGAAGCGTTTGTCAGAATGGAAACTTGTTTTCACTCAAGACCTTCTGGGAGACTTGGTGAGAAACCAGAGTCACATTTTGGACCGAATGTAAGTGGTTTGGGATGTATTGCTTAGACAGGCTTCAAAGCCAATCACGTAGTCGGGGCAGAGGTAAAAGACGTGTATAATTTGGGTTGGCAGATGGGGGCGGGTTGGGAATGTTGCATTGGATCTGACATGCGGAAAGCAAAGAGAGGCCTACCGTGAAGGTGGTGACTGTGACCGAGGCTCCTCTGCTGCTCTCGAACAGAGGTCCATGCTGACTCTGGTTTCTCTTCATAACGCACAGTCTTTCGCCTTTTACTAAAGACTTCCGTGAGAGGAACAACATGAGTTGAATATATTTTTGGCAGCTTTGCTGTATGGCTGAGCCTTTTGAAATTGTGAAAAGTCAAAGAGCTGTCTAGGTCAGAAATCAAGCGTCCACAGAGGAGAGCTTGGGCGGAGGTGATAAGCAGCAGCCATTGTTATGCACACCTACGAACGGGGTACCACAACAAGTGAGATTTGTGCCAAGAGCTTGGCGTGGACATCCAACCTTGGGCTTATCCTTCTCGGCCTTTTGGCTAAGATCAAGTGTAGTATCTGTTCTTATCAGTTTAATATCTGATATGTCCTCTATACGAGGACTACATATTAAGCAGATTTTTGGCATGAGGGGCAGAAATTTGGAGCTTGCTCCTTTCTCTCCACGCATCGACCTAGCATTGCAGTGCCGCTGGGAACGGTGCACTCTGTTCTTACCTTGTAGAAAACCAAACAATTGTCGAGTTTCAAAAGTGAATTCTACACTGGGTCAATGAAACTGAGGTAATGGCCTGCCAGAGTTTGAGAAGCGTGTGAAACCGCTCTGATGACTCACTGCTTTGTGACGTGACCATGCACGGCTCTGCACGGGTCACAATGAGCTTGAACTGGATTCCAAATTGAGTTAGAAGCGTTTGTCAAGAATGGAAACTTGTTTTCACTCAAGACCTTCTGGAGACTTGGTGAGAAACCAGAGTCAGCATTTTGGACCGAATGTAAGTGGTTTGGGGATGTATTGCTTAGACAGGCTTCAAAGCCATCACAGTAGTCGGGGCAGGAGGTAATAAAGACGTGTATAATTTGGGTTGGCAGATGGGGCGGGTTGGGAATGTTGCATATTGGGATCTGACATGCGGAAAGCAAAGAGAGGCCTACCGTGAAGGTGGTGACTGTGACCGAGAGGCTCCTCTGCTGCTCTCGAACAGAGGTCCATGCTGACTCTGGTTTCTCTTCATAACGCACAAGTCTTTCGCCTTTTACTAAAGACTTCCGTGGAGAGAACAACATGAGTTGAATATTTTTTGGCAGGCTTTGCTGTATGGCTGAGCCTTTTGAAATTGTGAAAAGTCAAAGAGCTGTCTAGGTCAGAAATCAAGCGTCCACAGAGAGAGCTTGGGCGGAGGTGATAAGCAGCAGCCATTGTTATGCACACCTACGAACGGGGTACCACAACAAGTGAGATTTGTGCCAAGACTTGGCGTGGACATCCAACACTTGGGCTTATCGCTTCTCGGCCTTTTGGCTAAGATCAAGTGTAGTATCTGTTCTTATCAGTTTAATATCTGATATGTCCTCTATACGAGACTACATATTAAGCAGATTTTTGGCATGAGGGGCAGAAATTTGGAGCTTGCTCCTTTCTCTCCACGCATCGACCTAGCATTGCAGTGCCGCTGGGAACGGTGCACTCTGTTCTTACCTTGTAGAAAACCAAACATTGTCGAGTTTCAAAAGTGAATTCTACACTGGGTCAATGAAACTGAGGTAATGGCCTGCCAGAGTTTGAGAAGCGTGTGAAACCGCTCTGATGACTCACTGCTTTGTGACGTGACCATGCACGGCTCTGCACGGGTCACAATGAGCTTGAACTGGATTCCAAATTGAGTTAGAAGCGTTTGTCAAGAATGGAAACTTGTTTCACTCAAGACCTTCTGGAGACTTGGTGAGAAACCAGAGTCAGCATTTTGGACCGAATGTAAGTGGTTCGGGGATGTATTGCTTAGACAGGCTTCAAAGCCATCACAGTAGTCGGGGCAGGAGGTAATAAAGACTGTATAATTTGGGTTGGCAGATGGGGCGGGTTGGGAATGTTGCATATTGGGATCTGACATGCGGAAAGCAAGAGAGGCCTACCGTGAAGGTGGTGACTGTGACCGAGAGGCTCCTCTGCTGCTCTCGAACAGAGGTCCATGCTGACTCTGGTTTCTCTTCATAACGCACAAGTCTTTCGCCTTTTACTAAAGACTTCCGTGGAGAGGAACAAACATGAGTTGAATATATTTTTGGCAGGCTTTGCTGTATGGCTGAGCCTTTTGAAATTGTGAAAAGTCAAGAGCTGTCTAGGTCAGAAATCAAGCGTCCACAGAGGAGAGCTTGGGCGGAGGTGTAAGCAGCAGCCATTGTTATCACACCTACGAACGGGGTACCACAACAAGTGAGATTTGTGCCAAGAGCTTGGCGTGGACATCCAACACTTGGGGCTTATCGCTTCTCGGCCTTTTGGCTAAGATCAAGTGTAGTATCTTTCTTATCAGTTTAATATCTGATATGTCCTCTATACGAGGACTACATATTAAGCAGATTTTTGGCATGAGGGCAGAAATTTGGAGCTTGCTCCTTTCTCTCCACCATCGACCTAGCATTGCAGTGCCGCTGGGAACGGTGCACTCTGTTCTTACCTTGTAGAAAACCAAACAATTGTCGAGTTTCAAAAGTGAATTCTACACTGGGTCAATGAAACTGAGGTAATGGCCTGCCAGAGTTTGAGAAGCGTGTGAAACCGCTCTGATGACTCACTGCTTTGTGACGTGACCATGCACGCCTCTGCACGGGGTCACAATGAGCTTGAATTGGATTCCAAATTGAGTTAGAAGCGTTTGTCAAGAATGGAAACTTGTTTTCACTCAAGACCTTCTGGGAGACTTGGTGAGAAACCAGAGTCAGCATTTTGGACCGAATGTAAGTGGTTCTGGGGATGTATTGTTTTTTTTTTTTTTTTTTGAATGTTGCATATTGGGATCTGACATGCGGAAAGCAAAGAGAGGCCTACCGTGAAGGTGGTGACTGTGACCGAGAGGCTCCTCTGCTGCTCTCGAACAGAGGTCCATGCTGACTCTGGTTTCTCTTCATAACGCACAAGTCTTTCCGCCTTTTACTAAAGACTTCCGTGGAGAGGAACAACATGAGTTGAATATATTTTTGGCAGGCTTTGCTGTATGGCTGAGCCTTTTGAAATTGTGAAAAGTCAAAGAGCTGTCTAGGTCAGAAATGAAGCGTCCACAGAGGAGAGCTTGGGCGGAGGTGATAAGCAGCAGCCATTGTTATGCACACCTACGAACGGGTACCACAACAAGTGAGATTTGTGCCAAGAGCTTGGCGTGGACATCCAACACTTGGGGCTTATCGCTTCTCGGCCTTTTGGCTAAGATCAAGTGTAGTATCTGTTCTTATCAGTTTAATATCTGATATGTCCTCTATACGAGGACTACATATTAAGCAGATTTTTGGCATGAGGGGCAGAAATTTGGAGCTTGCTCCTTTCTCTCCACGCATCGACCTAGCATTGCAGTGCCGCTGGGAACGGTGCACTCTGTTCTTACCTTGTAGAAAACCAAACAATTGTCGAGTTTCAAAAGTGAATTCTACACTGGGTCAATGAAACTGAGGTAATGGCCTGCCAGAGTTTGAGAAGCGTGTGAAACCGCTCTGATGACTCACTGCTTTGTGACGTGACCATGCACGGCTCTGCACGGGTCACAATGAGCTTGAACTGGATTCCAAATTGAGTTAGAAGCGTTTGTCAAGAATGGAAACTTGTTTTCACTCAAGACCTTCTGGGAGACTTGGTGAGAAACCAGAGTCAGCATTTTGGACCGAATGTAAGTGGTTTGGGGATGTATTGCTTAGACAGGCTTCAAAGCCAATCACAGTAGTCGGGGCAGGAGTAATAAAGACGTGTATAATTTGGGTTGGCAGATGGGCGGGTTGGGAATGTTGCATATTGGGATCTGACATGCGGAAAGCAAAGAGAGGCCTACCGTGAAGGTGGTGACTGTGACCGAGAGGCTCCTCTGCTGCTCTCGAACAGAGGTCCATGCTGACTCTGGTTTCTCTTCATAACGCACAAGTCTTTTCGCCTTTTACTAAAGACTTCCGTGGAGAGGAACAAACATGAGTTGAATATATTTTTGGCAGGCTTTGCTGTATGGCTGAGCCTTTTGAAATTGTGAAAAGTCAAAGAGCTGTCTAGGTCAGAAATCGAAGCGTCCACAGAGGAGAGCTTGGGCGAGGTGATAAGCAGCAGCCATTGTTATGCACACCTACGAACGGGGTACCACAACAAGTGAGATTTGTGCCAAGAGCTTGGCGTGGACATCCAACACTTGGGGCTTATCTCGCTTCTCGGCCTTTTGGCTAAGATCAAGTGTAGTATCTGTTCTTATCAGTTTAATATCTGATATGTCCTCTATACGAGGACTACATATTAAGCAGATTTTTGGCATGAGGGGCAGAAATTTGGAGCTTGCTCCTTTCTCTCCACGCATCGACCTAGCATTGCAGTGCCGCTGGGAACGGTGCACTCTGTTCTTACCTTGTAGAAAACCAAACATTGTCGAGTTTCAAAGTGAATTCTACACTGGGTCAATGAAACTGAGGTAATGGCCTGCCAGAGTTTGAGAAGCGTGTGAAACCGCTCTGATGACTCACTGCTTTGTGACGTGACCATGCACGGCTCTGCACGGGTCACAATGAGCTTGAACTGGATTCCAAATTGAGTTAGAAGCGTTTGTCAAGAATGGAAACTTGTTTTCACTCAAGACCTTCTGGGAGACTTGGTGAGAAACCAGAGTCAGCATTTTGGACCGAATGTAAGTGGTTTGGGGATGTATTGCTTAGACAGGCTTCAAAGCCAATCACAGTAGTCGGGGCAGGAGGTAATAAAGACGTGTATAATTTGGGTTGGCAGATGGGGGCGGGTTGGGAATGTTGCATATTGGGATCTGACATGCGGAAAGCAAAGAGAGGCCTACCGTGAAGGTGGTGACTGTGACCGAGAGGCTCCTCTGCTGCTCTCGAACAGAGGTCCATGCTGACTCTGGTTTCTCTTCATAACGCACAAGTCTTTCGCCTTTTACTAAAGACTTCCGTGGAGAGGAACAAACATGAGTTGAATATATTTTTGGCAGGCTTTGCTGTATGGCTGAGCCTTTTGAAATTGTGAAAAGTCAAAGAGCTGTCTAGGTCAGAAATCAAGCGTCCACAGAGGAGAGCTTGGGCGGAGGTGATAAGCAGCAGCCATTGTTATGCACACCTACGAACGGGTACCACAACAAGTGAGATTTGTGCCAAGAGCTTGGCGTGGACATCCAACACTTGGGCTTATCGCTTCTCGCCTTTTGGCTAAGATCAAGTGTAGTATCTGTTCTTATCAGTTTAATATCTGATATGTCCTCTATACGAGGACTACATATTAAGCAGATTTTTGGCATGAGGGGCAGAAATTTGGAGCTTGCTCCTTTCTCTCCACGCATCGACCTAGCATTGCAGTGCCGCTGGGAACGGTGCACTCTGTTCTTACCTTGTAGAAAACCAAACAATTGTCGAGTTTCAAAAGTGAATTCTACACTGGGTCAATGAACTGAGGTAATGGCCTGCCAGAGTTTGAGAAGCGTGTGAAACCGCTCTGATGACTCACTGCTTTGTGACGTGACCATGCACGGCTCTGCACGGGGTCACAATGAGCTTGAACTGGATTCCAAATTGAGTTAGAAGCGTTTGTCAAGATGGAAACTTGTTTTCACTCAAGACCTTCTGGGAGACTTGGTGAGAAACCAAGTCAGCATTTTGGACCGAATGTAAGTGGTTCGGGGATGTATTGCTTAGACAGGCTTCAAAGCCAATCACAGTAGTCGGGGCAGGAGGTAATAAAGACGTGTATAATTTGGGTTGGCAGATGGGGGCGGGTTGGGAATGTTGCATATTGGGATCTGACATGCGGAAAGCAAAGAGAGGCCTACCGTGAAGGTGGTGACTGTGACCGAGAGGCTCCTCTGCTGCTCTCGAACAGAGGTCCATGCTGACTCTGGTTTCTCTTCATAACGCACAAGTCTTTCGCCTTTTACTAAAGACTTCCGTGGAGAGGAACAAACATGAGTTGAATATATTTTTGGCAGGCTTTGCTGTATGGCTGAGCCTTTTGAAATTGTGAAAAGTCAAAGAGCTGTCTAGGTCAGAATCAAGCGTCCACAGAGGAGAGCTTGGGCGGAGGTGATAAGCAGCAGCCATTGTTATGCACACCTACGAACGGGGTACCACAACAAGTGAGATTTGTGCCAAGAGCTTGGCGTGGACATCCAACACTTGGGCTTATCGCTTCTCGGCCTTTTGGCTAAGATCAAGTGTAGTATCTGTTCTTATCAGTTTAATATCTGATATGTCCTCTATACGAGGACTACATATTAAGCAGATTTTTGGCATGAGGGGCAGAAATTTGGAGCTTGCTCCTTTCTCTCCACGCATCGACCTAGCATTGCAGTGCCGCTGGGAACGGTGCACTCTGTTCTTACCTTGTAGAAAACCAAACAATTGTCGAGTTTCAAAAGTGAATTCTACACTGGGTCAATGAAACTGAGGTAATGGCCTGCCAGAGTTTGAGAAGCGTGTGAAACCGCTCTGATGACTCACTGCTTTGTGACGTGACCATGCACGGCTCTGCACGGGTCACAATGAGCTTGAACTGGATTCCAAATTGAGTTAGAAGCGTTTTGTCAAGAATGGAAACTTGTTTTCACTCAAGACCTTCTGGGAGACTTGGTGAGAAACCAGAGTCAGCATTTTGGACCGAATGTAAGTGGTTTGGGGATGTATTGCTTAGACAGGCTTCAAAGCCAATCACAGTAGTCGGGGCAGGAGGTAATAAAGACGTGTATAATTTGGGTTGGCAGATGGGCGGGTTGGGAATGTTGCATATTGGGATCTGACATGCGGAAAGCAAAGAGAGCCTACCTGAAGGTGGTGACTGTGACCGAGAGGCTCCTCTGCTGCTCTCGAACAGAGGTCCATGCTGACTCTGGTTTCTCTTCATAACGCACAAGTCTTTCGCCTTTTACTAAAGACTTCCGTGGAGAGGAACAAACATGAGTTGAATATATTTTTGGCAGGCTTTGCTGTATGGCTGAGCCTTTTGAAATTGTGAAAGTCAAAGAGCTGTCTAGGTCAGAATCAAGCGTCCACAGAGGAGAGCTTGGGCGGAGGTGATAAGCAGCAGCCATTGTTATGCACACCTACGAACGGGGTACCACAACAAGTGAGATTTGTGCCAAGAGCTTGGCGTGGACATCCAACACTTGGGGCTATCGCTTCTCGGCCTTTTGGCTAAGATCAAGTGTAGTATCTGTTCTTATCAGTTTAATATCTGATATGTCCTCTATACGAGGACTACATATTAAGCAGATTTTTGGCATGAGGGCAGAAATTTGGAGCTTGCTCCTTTCTCTCCACGCATCGACCTAGCATTGCAGTGCCGCTGGGAACGGTGCACTCTGTTCTTACCTTGTAGAAAACCAAACAATTGTCGAGTTTCAAAGTGAATTCTACACTGGGTCAATGAAACTGAGGTAATGGCCTGCAGAGTTTGAGAAGCGTGTGAAACCGCTCTGATGACTCACTGCTTTGTGACGTGACCATGCACGGCTCTGCACGGGGTCACAATGAGCTTGAACTGGATTCCAAATTGAGTTAGAAGCGTTTGTCAAGAATGGAAACTTGTTTTCACTCAAGACCTTCTGGGAGACTTGGTGAGAAACCAGAGTCAGCATTTTGGACCGAATGTAAGTGGTTGGGGATGTATTGCTTAGACAGGCTTCAAAGCCAATCACAGTAGTCGGGCAGGAGGTAATAAAGACGTGTATAATTTGGGTTGGCAGATGGGGGCGGGTTGGGAATGTTGCATATTGGGATCTGACATGCGGAAAGCAAAGAGAGGCCTACCGTGAAGGTGGTGACTGTGACCGAGAGCTCCTCTGCTGCTCTCGAACAGAGGTCCATGCTGACTCTGGTTTCTCTTCATAACGCACAAGTCTTTCGCCTTTTACTAAAGACTTCCGTGGAGAGGAACAAACATGAGTTGAATATATTTTTGGCAGGCTTTGCTGTATGGCTGAGCCTTTTGAAATTGTGAAAAGTCAAAGAGCTGTCTAGGTCAGAAAAGAAGCGTCCACAGAGGAGAGCTTGGGCGGAGGTGATAAGCAGCAGCCATTGTTATGCACACCTACGAACGGGTACCACAACAAGTGAGATTTGTGCCAAGAGCTTGGCGTGGACATCCAACACTTGGGCTTATCGCTTCTCGGCCTTTTGGCTAAGATCAAGTGTAGTATCTGTTCTTATCAGTTTAATATCTGATATGTCCTCTATACGAGGACTACATATTAAGCAGATTTTTGGCATGAGGGGCAGAAATTTGGAGCTTGCTCCTTTCTCTCCACGCATCGACCTAGCATTGCAGTGCCGCTGGGAACGGTGCACTCTGTTCTTACCTTGTAGAAAACCAAACAATTGTCGAGTTTCAAAGTGAATTCTACACTGGGTCAATGAAACTGAGGTAATGGCCTGCCAGAGTTTGAGAAGCGTGTGAAACCGCTCTGATGACTCACTGCTTTGTGACTGACCATGCACGGCTCTGCACGGGGTCACAATGAGCTTGAACTGGATTCCAAATTGAGTTAGAAGCGTTTGTCAAGAATGGAAACTTGTTTTCACTCAAGACCTTCTGGGAGACTTGGTGAGAAACCAGAGTCAGCATTTTGGACCGAATGTAAGTGGTTTGGGGATGTATTGCTTAGACAGGCTTCAAAGCCAATCACAGTAGTCGGGGCAGGAGGTAATAAAGACGTGTATAATTTGGGTTGGCAGATGGGGGCGGGTTGGGAATGTTGCATATTGGGATCTGACATGCGGAAAGCAAAGAGAGGCCTACCGTGAAGGTGGTGACTGTGACCGAGAGGCTCCTCTGCTGCTCTCGAACAGAGGTCCATGCTGACTCTGGTTCTCTTCATAACGCACAAGTCTTTCGCCTTTTACTAAAGACTTCCGTGGAGAGGAACAAACATGAGTTGAATATATTTTTGGCAGGCTTTGCTGTATGGCTGAGCCTTTTGAAATTGTGAAAAGTCAAAGAGCTGTCTAGGTCAGAAATCGAAGCGTCCACAGAGGAGAGCTTGGGCGGAGGTGATAAGCAGCAGCCATTGTTATGCACACCTACGAACGGGGTACCACAACAAGTGAGATTTGTGCCAAGAGCTTGGCGTGGACATCCAACACTTGGGGCTTATCGCTTCTCGGCCTTTTGGCTAAGATCAAGTGTAGTATCTGTTCTTATCAGTTTAATATCTGATATGTCCTCTATACGAGGACTACATATTAAGCAGATTTTTGGCATGAGGGGCAGAAATTTGGAGCTTGCTCCTTTCTCTCCACGCATCGACCTAGCATTGCAGTGCCGCTGGGAACGGTGCACTCTGTTCTTACCTTGTAGAAAACCAAACAATTGTCGAGTTTCAAAGTGAATTCTACACTGGGTCAATGAAACTGAGGTAATGGCCTGCCAGAGTTTGAGAAGCGTGTGAAACCGCTCTGATGACTCACTGCTTTGTGACGTGACCATGCACGGCTCTGCACGGGGTCACAATGAGCTTGAACTGGATTCCAAATTGAGTTAGAAGCGTTTGTCAAGAATGGAAACTTGTTTTCACTCAAGACCTTCTGGGAGACTTGGTGAGAAACCAGAGTCAGCATTTTGGACCGAATGTAAGTGGTTCGGGGATGTATTGCTTAGACAGGCTTCAAAGCCAATCACAGTAGTCGGGGCAGGAGGTAATAAAGACGTGTATAATTTGGGTTGGCAGATGGGGGCGGGTTGGGAATGTTGCATATTGGGATCTGACATGCGGAAAGCAAAGAGAGGCCTACCGTGAAGGTGGTGACTGTGACCGAGAGGCTCCTCTGCTGCTCTCGAACAGAGGTCCATGCTGACTCTGGTTTCTCTTCATAACGCACAAGTCTTTCGCCTTTTACTAAAGACTTCCGTGGAGAGGAACAAACATGAGTTGAATATATTTTTGGCAGGCTTTGCTGTATGGCTGAGCCTTTTGAAATTGTGAAAGTCAAAGAGCTGTCTAGGTCAGAAATCGAGCGTCCACAAAGGAGAGCTTGGGCGGAGGTGATAAGCAGCAGCCATTGTTATGCACACCTACGAACGGGGTACCACAACAAGTGAGATTTGTGCCAAGAGCTTGGCGTGGACATCCAACACTTGGGGCTTATCGCTTCTCGGCCTTTTGGCTAAGATCAAGTGTAGTATCTGTTCTTATCAGTTTTAATATCTGATATGTCCTCTATACGAGGACTACATATTAAGCAGATTTTTGGCATGAGGGGCAGAAATTTGGAGCTTGCTCCTTTCTCTCCACGCATCGACCTAGCATTGCAGTGCCGCTGGGAACGGTGCACTCTGTTCTTACCTTGTAGAAAACCAAACAATTGTCGAGTTTCAAAAGTGAATTCTACACTGGGTCAATGAAACTGAGGTAATGGCCTGCCAGAGTTTGAGAAGCGTGTGAAACCGCTCTGATGACTCACTGCTTTGTGACGTGACCATGCACGGCTCTGCACGGGGTCACAATGAGCTTGAACTGGATTCCAAATTGAGTTAGAAGCGTTTGTCAAGAATGGAAACTTGTTTTCACTCAAGACCTTCTGGGAGACTTGGTGAGAAACCAGAGTCAGCATTTTGGACCGAATGTAAGTGGTTTGGGGATGTATTGCTTAGACAGGCTTCAAAGCCAATCACAGTAGTCGGGGCAGGAGGTAATAAAGACGTGTATAATTTGGGTTGGCAGATGGGGGCGGTTGGGAATGTTGCATATTGGGATCTGACATGCGGAAAGCAAGAGAGGCCTACCGTGAAGGTGGTGACTGTGACCGAGAGGCTCCTCTGCTGCTCTCGAACAGAGGTCCATGCTGACTCTGGTTTCTCTTCATAACGCACAAGTCTTTCGCCTTTTACTAAAGACTTCCGTGGAGAGGAACAAACATGAGTTGAATATATTTTTGGCAGGCTTTGCTGTATGGCTGAGCCTTTTGAAATTGTGAAAAGTCAAAGAGCTGTCTAGGTCAGAAATAAGCGTCCACAAGGAGAGCTTGGGCGGAGGTGATAAGCAGCAGCCATTGTTATGCACACCTACGAACGGGGTACCACAACAAGTGAGATTTGTGCCAAGAGCTTGGCGTGGACATCCAACACTTGGGCTTATCGCTTCTCGGCCTTTTGGCTAAGATCAAGTGTAGTATCTGTTCTTATCAGTTTAATATCTGATATGTCCTCTATACGAGGACTACATATTAAGCAGATTTTTGGCATGAGGGGCAGAAATTTGGAGCTTGCTCCTTTCTCTCCACGCATCGACCTAGCATTGCAGTGCCGCTGGGAACGGTGCACTCTGTTCTTACCTTGTAGAAAACCAAACAATTGTCGAGTTTCAAAAGTGAATTCTACACTGGGTCAATGAAACTGAGGTAATGGCCTGCCAGAGTTTGAGAAGCGTGTGAAACCGCTCTGATGACTCACTGCTTTGTGACGTGACCATGCACGGCTCTGCACGGGGTCACAATGAGCTTGAACTGGATTCCAAATTGAGTTAGAAGCGTTTGTCAAGAATGGAAACTTGTTTTCACTCAGACCTTCTGGGAGACTTGGTGAGAAACCAGAGTCAGCATTTTGGACCGAATGTAAGTGGTTTGGGGATTATTGCTTAGACAGGCTTCAAAGCCAATCACAGTAGTCGGGGCAGGAGTAATAAGACGTGTAAAATTTGGGTTGGCAGATGGGGCGGGTTGGGAATGTTGCATATTGGGATCTGACATGCGGAAAGCAAAGAGAGGCCTACCGTGAAGGTGGTGACTGTGACCGAGAGGCTCCTCTGCTGCTCTCGAACAGAGGTCCATGCTGACTCTGGTTTCTCTTCATAACGCACAAGTCTTTCGCCTTTTACTAAGACTTCCGTGGAGAGGAACAACATGAGTTGAATATATTTTTGGCAGGCTTTGCTGTATGGCTGAGCCTTTTGAAATTGTGAAAGTCAAAGAGCTGTCTAGGTCAGAAATGAAGCGTCCACAGAGGAGAGCTTGGGCGGAGGTGATAAGCAGCAGCCATTGTTATGCACACCTACGAACGGGTACCACAACAAGTGAGATTTGTGCCAAGAGCTTGGCGTGGACATCCAACACTTGGGGCTTATCGCTTCTCGGCCTTTTGGCTAAGATCAAGTGTAGTATCTGTTCTTATCAGTTTAATATCTGATATGTCCTCTATACGAGGACTACATATTAAGCAGATTTTGGCATGAGGGGCAGAAATCTGGAGCTTGCTCCTTTCTCTCCACGCATCGACCTAGCATTGCAGTGCCGCTGGGAACGGTGCACTCTGTTCTTACCTTGTAGAAAACCAAACAATTGTCGAGTTTCAAAAGTGAATTCTACACTGGGTCAATGAAACTGAGGTAATGGCCTGCCAGAGTTTGAGAAGCGTGTGAAACCGCTCTGATGACTCACTGCTTTGTGACGTGACCATGCACGGCTCTGCACGGGGTCACAATGAGCTTGAACTGGATTCCAAATTGAGTTAGAAGCGTTTGTCAAGAATGGAAACTTGTTTTCACTCAAGACCTTCTGGGAGACTTGGTGAGAAACCAGAGTCAGCATTTTGGACCGAATGTAAGTGGTTTGGGGATGTATTGCTTAGACAGGCTTCAAAGCCAATCACAGTAGTCGGGGCAGGAGGTAATAAAGACGTGTATAATTTGGGTTGGCAGATGGGGGCGGGTTGGGAATGTTGCATATTGGGATCTGACATGCGGAAAGCAAAGAGAGGCCTACCGTGAAGGTGGTGACTGTGACCGAGAGGCTCCTCTGCTGCTCTCGAACAGAGGTCCATGCTGACTCTGGTTTCTCTTCATAACGCACAAGTCTTTCGCCTTTTACTAAAGACTTCCGTGGAGAGGAACAAACATGAGTTGAATATATTTTTGGCAGGCTTTGCTGTATGGCTGAGCCTTTTGAAATTGTGAAAAGTCAAAGAGCTGTCTAGGTCAGAAATGAAGCGTCCACAAGGAGAGCTTGGGCGAGGTGGTAAGCAGCAGCCATTGTTATGCACACCTACGAACGGGGTACCACAACAAGTGAGATTTGTGCCAAGAGCTTGGCGTGGACATCCAACACTTGGGGCTTATCGCTTCTCGGCCTTTTGGCTAAGATCAAGTGTAGTATCTGTTCTTATCAGTTTAATATCTGATATGTCCTCTATACGAGGACTACATATTAAGCAGATTTTTGGCATGAGGGCAGAAATTTGGAGCTTGCTCCTTTCTCTCCACGCATCGACCTAGCATTGCAGTGCCGCTGGGAACGGTGCACTCTGTTCTTACCTTGTAGAAAACCAAACAATTGTCGAGTTTCAAAAGTGAATTCTACACTGGGTCAATGAAACTGAGGTAATGGCCTGCCAGAGTTTGAGAAGCGTGTGAAACCGCTCTGATGACTCACTGCTTTGTGACGTGACCATGCACGGCTCTGCACGGGGTCACAATGAGCTTGAACTGGATTCCAATTGAGTTAGAAGCGTTTGTCAAGAATGGAAACTTGTTTTCACTCAAGACCTTCTGGGAGACTTGGTGAGAAACCAGAGTCAGCATTTTGGACCGAATGTAAGTGGTTGGGGATGTATTGCTTAGACAGGCTTCAAAGCCAATCACAGTAGTCGGGGCAGGAGGTTAAAGACGTGTATAATTTGGGTTGGCAGATGGGGGCGGTTGGGAATGTTGCATATTGGGATCTGACATGCGGAAAGCAAAGAGAGGCCTACCGTGAAGGTGGTGACTGTGACCGAGAGGCTCCTCTGCTGCTCTCGAACAGAGGTCCATGCTGACTCTGGTTTCTCTTCATAACGCACAAGTCTTTCGCCTTTTACTAAAGACTTCCGTGGAGAGGAACAAACATGAGTTGAATATATTTTTGGCAGGCTTTGCTGTATGGCTGAGCCTTTTGAAATTGTGAAAAGTCAAAGAGCTGTCTAGGTCAGAAATCGAAGCGTCCACAGAGGAGAGCTTGGGCGGAGGTGATAAGCAGCAGCCATTGTTATGCACACCTACGAACGGGGTACCACAACAAGTGAGATTTGTGCCAAGAGCTTGGCGTGGACATCCAACACTTGGGGCTTATCGCTTCTCGGCCTTTTGGCTAGATCAAGTGTAGTATCTGTTCTTATCAGTTTAATATCTGATATGTCCTCTATACGAGGACTACATATTAAGCAGATTTTTGGCATGAGGGGCAGAATTTGGAGCTTGCTCCTTTCTCTCCACGCATCGACCTAGCATTGCAGTGCCGCTGGGAACGGTGCACTCTGTTCTTACCTTGTAGAAAACCAAACAATTGTCGAGTTTCAAAGTGAATTCTACACTGGTCAATGAAACTGAGGTAATGGCCTGCCCGAGTTTGAGAAGCGTGTGAAACCGCTCTGATGAC
>VCHM03000251.1:0-21713 GCA_006182925.3 Reinhardtius hippoglossoides
AAATTATTCCTTGGCACAAGTTGTGTTACTAACTAATAGCTTTGTGAATTTAGCAAGCTGTCATAAAAGAGCAGGGTCTCTTTTGGTTAGAGCATAATAAACCTTCACTGTCTTCTATAGATGCAAAGGAGGTCGATGCAAAGATGGAGGAGTTCTCCACTTTCCAGCCTCCTTTCAGTGAGGCCAAGATCAAGATTATGTTGGAGACGGCGGAAGCTAACATGAAGAACAACAAGGAACTTCTGCTGAGGGAGATAAATAAGGCTGTTCTCCGCCGACAGAACAAGAGGTGAGGTTTGGCCGGAGTGTTACAGGAGGGATTGTCAAGCGAAAGAACGAGAGAGACAACCCCTCCTGTAACATGATGATGATTGATGATGATGATGATGATGATGATGATGATGATGATGTTGATGATAATGATGATGGTATGATATATGAACAGAATAAAAGTTTTACACTATGTTTGTCATAGATATCTCAAGATAAAATTATAATTATAAACTAGGGCTACGTTGTAGCACTAACGGGCCCGAGCACACGCACGTTGAAGCCTGTTGCGGTCGGTGGAGAGAGCGATCAATGACCAAGCGCACGTCTCAGCGTTGCATGCGTTTTGCGCACTGCGGTCCACGCTATCAATTGCACATCACACTGTGAACATTTTATGAAAATCGAATGATAGTTGTAAAACAAAGCTTACTTCCTGTTGCCAGTAGGTGGCGCCATCACTATTATTACCTACAGACTAATATATCTGTTCAAGTAGGGGCTCTGATGTAGCGTGAGCAATTTTGTGTCAATTGGACAATGTCACAACAACTTCATTTTCACACTGATCAGTAGGTGGCGCTATGACCCTGAACTAATATTAATATATGGATGTGTTCAGGTCAGGATTGTGATCATAGGTCAGCAGTTCGGAGCCGGTTGGATAATGCAGAGTGGATTTACAAAGTACTTCCTGTTTCATGGCGAATCAGTAGGTGGCGCTATGACACTGAGGAAATATTGACACATGGAGCTGTTCAGGCTTGGACTCTGATCATGTGACAGAAGTTTGGTAGTGATAGGACTATGCACACTGGAGTTATGACAACATTGTGTCCTTTGGCGAAGGATGATCCTTCGCTGCACCTCAATGTTTAAACGGTTTGAGGAAATGTCACAATTCTGACCATGGTCCAATGACTTTTCTCAGCTCATTTGAGCTGTATATTGTTAAGCAGCCAGGAGCAGTGCATCAAAGTATAAAACATGTCACTTCCTGTAGCCAGCAGGTGGCGCTGTGATTTTAAGTCATGATTTCTGTGTAGATGTCATCAGGCCGGGACACTTGTCTTACATGTCTAGTTTGGACTCGATTGGACCATGTATGTCCGAGATACAGAACCTCGTGTTTTGATGACGTGTAATCAAACTTTGACGCCACGCCACGGTCACACCGTGTGACGAAAAATCGATCTTTGGGTTATTTTTAATCTCCGTCTTGTTGTGATGACACTCATCTCAATTTGAAGTTGATCAGATGAAAGCCCTGGGACAAGTACATCAAAGTAAAAATGTGGAATATGGCCAAAATGGCCACTAAATGCAAAATGGCGGGCTTCCTGTTGCGTTTTTCATAATGCCCCTTGAGACTTTTTTGTTTGTCTGGTCACGATACACCTGGGCTACGATTTTTGTGAAGATCGGACAAAGGGAAACCTAGGGGCTGCTTTCCAGGGGGCGCTGTTGAGCCATTTTGCCACGCCTATTTGAAATTACTCCAGAATAGTAAAATATCCGTAGGTCTTGAATTTCCTGCAAAGTAAGAAGTTCAGCATGTTAAAGCCCTTAAAAAGTCCCCCAAAGGGAAATAATAATAATTGTAAAAATCCTTTCAATTTCAATAGGGCCTCTCACCATTCGGTACTGGGCCCTAATAAACATTAGATCAATCTGGTATTATATTTGAACCCAATGTTCATTAATATTAAGCCAATGGAATTCCCTGTTAAGAAAGCTCTTTATCTGTTTTTCTCAGAATAACCTCCTATGACACTCATGAATTATCTTTGTACTTGAGAGGAAATTCTAAGTATGATTAAATTGGTGAATGCCACAAATTCTCTTCAGTTGCTCGTACTACTTCAGAACAAATCTGTCTGTAAGATTGGTTCTCGCTTGAGGCCCAGTGTGTGTATAATGGTCGTAGATAGACAAAAAAGAGTATCAATAAAATGAGTTCACGTCATAACCTGTGCATCACTGTGTGTCTGAGACAGAGGGAGATGTGAACAGCTGATGAATATTTATCGGACTTTATCGAAATCGTGTCTTTTTCTCTTTATCTCTCCCTTCCAGGAAGTCTGTGCGGAACAATCCTGAATCATAAATGATTATGACTCAGTCTCTGACTTCATCTACATAAAGAGTTGGAGGAGAAAAAGCTCTCAGACAGACACAGAAGGCAGAAAGCACTAACCGCACCAACATGTGCATGTAATGATGTCTGCTAAGATGGCTGACACTAAATAAATGTTGGTTGCATGTGTGAAAGTAATTGTCTTCTTCAAGGGTTTACTGCACTGCACATTCATAATTGGTTTGAGGACAAAATAATTGTTCCTTTCCACTGCTGCACACTGGGTGATCACATGATACGATGAAGTCACAGAATGTCTGTAGCAGTCACTTAATACTTAAACTGCACTAAATCTGTGACTCCTTGCGACAGATATCTGTAAAATTTCAAGGATAACACAACAAATTGGTTTCGACCAATCAGCGTCCTGCAAGGGAGGAACTACTGGCAGCCCTGAACATGTCCTCGGTTTGACGACATGTGACGGAAGAGAATGTGTCCGTGCACATTCCTCCTAAGAACTTTACTGTTCGAGACCAGCGGTTACGCTTTATTTCTTCTGACATGCCGTGTCGGTGTGCTCACTACGGAGTAAAGTCTACATTACTCCGTATTGAAACTCCGTAGTGTAACTCGGGACGTTACTCTGACTGTCCTGCTAAAACTTGAACAAACATGAGGACGGTGTAACTTACCATTGAGAAACATCCTGTTGTAACCGACTGTGAGTATGTGGCCGCATCCAAACATAACAACGTGACTATCAGCTGTGTTTACCAGAGAGAGTCAATGCGCCAGAATGAGACCGGTGATAGGCCTGGTCACGTGTCACTCAAAGTGCAGTCAGCCAATCAGCAATACACATTGCAGTAGTTTTTTTCGACTTTAAACCACTGATATATCATCTTAAGGATATGTGACTCAGTAGTGTGAATGGCCCCCGCCTGCCTGTATGCACTCTCAACAACGTGTGGTCATCCTCCTGATGAGTCGGATGGTTTCCTTGGGGATCTCCTCACAGACCTGGATCAGGGAATCAGTGAGCTCCTGGACAGTCTGTGGAGGTACTTGGCGACATCAGATACACGATACATAATGTCCCATAGGTGCTCAATTGGATTTAGGTCAGGAGAACGTGAGGGTGTGTCAATGGCATCAAAGCCTTCGTCATCCAGGAACTGCCTACACACTCTGGCAACATGAGGCCGGGCATTGTCCCGCACCCGGAGGAACCCAGAGCCCACTGCAACAGCGTATGGAGCAACAATTGCTCTGAGGATTACATCCCGGTACCTAACATCGTCAGGGTAGCGTTGGCTATGACATGAAGGTCTGTGCAACCCTCCAAGGACATGCCTCCCTAGACCATCACTGACCCACCACCAAACCTTCATGCTGGATGATGTCTCCAGACTCTTACATGCCTGTCACATGTGCTCATTGTGAACTTGCTCTCATCTTTGAAGAGAACGGGGCGCCAGTGGCGCATCTTCCAATTATGGTGTTCTCTCTCTAATGCCAATCAAGCTGCACAGTGCTGGGCTGTGAGCACAGCTCCCCCTAGAGGACGTCGGGCCCTCATGCCACACTCATTGAGGCTGTTTATGACGGTTTGGTCAGAAACATCCACACCAGTAGCCGGCTGAAGGTCATTTAGTAAATATGCCCCATATATATATATATTTATTGATATATATATATATATATATATATATCAATAAAACCATTAGACAAGTTGTCCACTATGCTGAGGACTGAAGTAGGCTATACCCATTAGAAAGTCTGGCTATTATGTGCTATTTATTTAAATAACCTTCTAATCAGTTTAGGTCTAAAACACTGATAAAACTTAAAACTTCTCAATTACCATATCTTTTATTGCTGTTCATTCATACAGCAAGATACATATAACATTGTAATGGTTGTTATGTTATCAGATGACATTTCACTCTTCACTCACCAGTGTCGCACTGGATGTGAAGGGAGTTACCCAAACCTAACGCAAGAGGGCGCAGCACATCCACAGGAGAGAGTTCCACTGGTTGCACAGTCTGCAAACACCACAGCTGGATTCTCTAAGAGGATCTGTGCCACTTGTTTGGAAGTGAAATGAATCACTGTGATAAGTTCACAGTCAGATTGTCACTGATGCTGAATTTTTCTTTTTATTTACTTTGAGTTTGGGTCAAAAGCATCTGAATCTAACCGTGTACGCCTGTAATATTGTATAAACTCTCACCATTATAGAAACCAATTTTTATAAACTATTCCTCGGATCTTGAGTAGATGTCTGACTTTATCACACTCTGTGTTTTTCCCCTCCTTGTTATTATTTGGGATGTCTCTTACTGAAATGTACTGTGTGTGTGTGTGTGTGTGTGTGTGTGTGTGTAAATGCAGGCACGTGCACAGATAGACCCCTAGTGGTGCTCAAGCACCTGCCCCTTTGCCCTGGATGAGAAAAGTGCCCCTTCTGCTGGAGCCCAATTTTTTCTTTCATTCATCAATATTTAAGAATAAAAATTACTGTCTCTGCCATCAATTCCCCCCAAATGTGTTTTGATATCTGACGGGGCATTTATTTGAGTTGTTGTGAGAATTTCGCCCCGACATGCTCCGCGGCGCTCACAAGCCCCCGCCGCGCCCCTCCCTCCTCCTCCTCCTCCACGTAGTGCTCATGCAGTGCTGAGCGCCAGGCCAAACGGCTGCAGCCTACTTCTTCTCTGACCCGCAGCATCAGGCAAACAGGTAATGACGGTGTTTGTGCAATCGCCCGACGTTGTTTGTTGATAAATTAATCACAACATAAGCGCTGCTGAAAACATTACGTCGCAACTGGTCCGACGTTTCCTAAAAAATAAACAAACAAAAAACTCACGAAATCCGTGATTTCAAAGCCTTGTCCAGCTGTTTACTGACGTTTGTCATGTTTAATGAAGAGAGAGAGGGAGAGAGATACAGGCAGGCAGGCAGGCAGGCAGGCAGATAATTTAAAGGCAGTTTTACTGTTCTACAACTTCGACAAGTTCACTAGTTTAAAATCGTAATTATTGAAATGAAAGGTAGGTCTTAAGTTGAGCTACATGACAGTCTGGTGAGGTATATTGTGGTATATTATTAGTATAATGCTGCTTATGCTTCAACTCTGTCAGAAAACAGTAAAAACAAATATGTGTGTACTGTGTTGTCAGCTTTATAGAGATTATGTAAGTCACTCTTGATTATTATGCACAACATTGATTTATCTCATTTACAAAATTTGCAGCATAATGCCAAGAAAAGAGAGACTCCAAAAGCAGAAGGACAGGGAACTGCAGCAAGCAGCTCAGGGTAGCAGCTCTCTTTTATCTTGGATCAGGCCATCAACTTGTAAAACAAATGAGGGAGAATCAGTAACCCTACCTGGTCCAGTCGGAGCCCATCACAGATGAGGAAGGACAGACAGAGTGTAGGACTGAGTTATGTTCAGGGGCAGCAACAGAAACAGTGTTGCCTGAGGAGATGAGTCAAGAAGAGGGTGAAGTGACAGCAGCTCCCTTTACATCACAGCAAGGGCATGTGGAGGAAAGAGCTGTTGATGAAAGTGAGGATGCAATTTCAAAAATAGCCACCATGCCATATCCTACAGATCCGTCCCATGTTGAAGCATTTCACATCAGGTGCAATGAGAGCTACATTGTTATGTGCTGCAGTGTAGGGCCCTGTCAACCAGAAATGTTTTTTCCCAAAAATGCTGAAGGGCAGTCATTCCAAAAGCATTGGTTTTCTGGAAATGTGTGGCTGGAGTATTCCCCAAGTTCTGATTCAATGCATTGTTTCAGTTGTTGGCTTTTTCTACCTGAAGATAGATATAAAAGCAGAAAGGAGTGGAGAAATGGGATCAGAAAGTGGAATACTGCTCTTGAAAAAATCAAGCAGCACTCTGTCACAGAGGTCCACATGACAAGCATGGTGAGGTGGACCAATTACCAAAAAAAGGCACTCCAGACTGCATTTGATGTATCAGATGTAAAGGGAGTGGAAGCCAGAGAGCGAGAGAGGCAGACAAACAGAGAGATACTGACCAGGTTAGTAGATCTCACAGTGTATCTCGCAAGGCAGGGACTAGCAATCCGAGGTGATAATGAGAGTAACTCAAGTAACAACCGTGGTAACTTTCTGGAACTCGTGAATCTATTTTCCCGCTATGACAGTGTGCTGAAGATGCATACAGAAAATATTGGAAGAGTGAAAGTCACCAAGAAAAGGCCCCAGGTGTCACTGCTGTCAAACAGAAGCCAAAATGACCTGATCACAGCACTGGGTACTTACATCAGGAGGGAGATCCAAAGAGAAATCCAAGAAGCTGAAATGTACTCTATTCTCTTGGATGAGACCACCGATGTTTCCCACAAAGAACAGGTGTCATTTGTAGTGCGATATCTACATCAAAAGCAAATAAAGGAGAGATTTATCGAAGTTTGCAACATTGATACAACAACAGGCCAGGAGCTGGAGAATACTGTAGTCTCCCTTCTACAGAAGAATGGTCTTGAGCTGAAAAACATGTATGGCCAGGGCTACGATGGAGCAGCCAACATGAGTGGCATGTACAAAGGTCTTCAAGCCAGAATACGCACACTCAATGAGAAGGCCCTCTATGTTTTGTCTGTTTTTGCCTGTTATTCATTTATTTATTCAATTTGATCATTTGAGTTAGTTTAACAAAATTAAATATATAAGTTGAAAATATCCTACTGTGTTTTTTATTTATTTATTATTATTATTTTTAATTTCATAAATAATTTTGGCGATGGGTGCCGTTTTATTTTGGTTTGAGCACCTGCCCCCCAAAATGTCTGTGCACGTGCCTGTCTGTAACCGAAGCAGTTCCTCAAAAGGAGAAAGAAAACCCTGCCACTTCTGATCAGACAAATCGAACAGCAGAGGAGTTGAGGCATAACTTTCACCACAACGTGGATTCAGCTTCAGAACTTCATTAAGCAGAGTAGGTTGTGTTCACATGCAGACTGGAAAGCTAAACTTATCAGTCTCATTGATTGGCCTGTGGCTTGTGATTTCAGGAGCTTTGGCAGACAGAGGCGGACAACATGGAGGTAAAAGAAGCAGCCTCAGTGGTGAGAGATGAATGGCAAAGGATTGAAGATGCATATTTAGCAGCACGATTATTAGAATAGTTCACTGTTTAGATAGTGTCCCTCACCAGAAAACTATCATTGATCTGGTGCTGCTACTCTGATCTGTATTTGTCTGTATGGTATAATATAAAAAAGAAGACGATCTTTTATGCTTGGGCACTGGACCATAAACTTTTATTGACTGTGATGGCAACAATAGTTGTTAGTTAGTTGTTAGTGTTTTTCTTTAAATATGAAAATAGGTAATATGGAAATTCCCTCAGACTGTAAAAAAAAATCCTTTGATGAAACACAGGCTGTATTATAAGACTTTACATGATATTATTTTTCAGCAGCAGTTTAATGCAATATATAAGAAATACATTGCAATGTGTATAGTCTATTATGGTAGCACATTTCAAATTTAAATCCATCCATCCATTATCTATACCACTTACCCATTGAGGGTCAGGCTTTCACAACAACTGTTTCTTAGTTGTCATCAGCTATTCCCAAAAAGAGATCAACTAGTCGATTGATTGTGGGAGACATATTTTAGAGATAGGACGTTTGGTGGTCGGTGATAGGACATTCAGAGAATTGTCCAATTGTCGTCTGCCTTCCTTGTCCACTCTGTTGGCGCTTCTTGACAACTTTGCTGCTGCTAGCGTGCATAGCGTTGATATAGTTGTTGTACTTTAGGGCAGCCTTGTATATTGCAGCTGACACTTTTATCTGCTCTGGTAAAATATTTCCCCATTGATGATCATAGTCGCGCATCTGAATTTGGTCAAACTGCTGCTTTAGCGCCCACATTGCAGTGTTTAGACAGTTTAGACCGATAGTTGACGAGTTGAGTAGTTCTATTCGAGCCTTATTTGAGGGTTGCAGGGGGGCTGGAGTCCCAAATTTAAATTCAACTTTGAAATTGAAATTAGACTAATGAACAATCTCAGTTTCCATTCAGTGTGCTGTCTAAATGAGTTGATTTTTTCCCCCACAGAAACCCATCGATCAGTCCCCCTCTCTGTGTGCTGGTGAGCAGGACTATGTTGACAGGAGGAAAAGGGTCGTTCTGGAGTCACTCAACAGCCTGGGAATCAACTGTTCTGCAGTAAGAAAGAAACTGCTCACACACTAACACCATGTCTGTCCGTCCGTGTCAGCCTGGCAAGCACCCGTCAGGAAGGTGCATGTAAGGTAGTCACTCTGCTGGTTGGTGGAGTAAGGAGGTTGGGGGGAAGTTTATGCTTCTTAGTTGTTCCGCTTTGTACCTGTTGTCGCGTTTTGCTGTTTGTCATGCTTGAGTGAGTTGTACCTTTGTGCATTGTCTCTTACTTTATACCTTCACACCACTTCAAATATCATTTCGCCTGTTTTTACGTAACACAGACATGTCCTCCATGACATTGTATGATCACTATTTTTAAGTCTTACAGTAACTTTTGAGCAGACTTTAGACACTCACAGGAACAGAGTACTGCTGAAGCTGTATGGTTGTAAGGTAATTAATACAGTGGTAAGTTATAAAACTCATCACATTAATCTTACACCCTTATTAAAAATGCAGTCAAACCGGCACTGCTTGTTTACAGTAATCCGTTGTGAATTCATAGTCCACTCCCTGCTTTTCACCACACACAGACAGAGTTAAGCTGCTTTCAGACATGCACTGAACTCCAGAGATCCTGTGGACATTCTCCGGAGGGTCTGTGTGAATGCAAATGTCAGAGTGAGAGCCTCCATGCTTTCTGGTGACTTTCTCCACCTTGCCCCCTAATCTAAAGTCTGCAGAAAGGTCAAAGGAGCCGATGTAAGAACACAACAGGATTCACTGTGAGTGAATGATTTTATAGACCCGACAGAAAACAAGTACACACCAACGAAAATGTCAAGGGAGTTTTTTGGCGATATGAGCTGACACCGGTGTCGTTGTGTTTTAAACATGAAAACGTTACATCCCGCCTCTGCCTGCTGCACCTACCCTCACCTGAACTCTCTGCAGATTTCCGTGTAGTTGCGAACATGTTTGAGCAGAGAATCTCCTGCTGGGTTGTTCAGCCTGTTCTGCTTTAGAGAGCAACAGAAGAACATAGTTGAAAATTCAGCAGCTGTAAAGACACATTATTCAACAGCCTTGCACGGCCATAATTTTCTCTCAGGATTTGTTTACATACCTCAGTCGGACTGACTTGGCTTTTTACCCTATTAGGCTCCAGGTTATTTGTTATTTCTGATAATGCCATTATACAACATGTATCATAGTGTGTAGACTAGAGTTTATACAGTGTATATATATATAGATATGAATACATATATAACATAACATACATATGTGTGTGAGTGTATGTGTGTGTTTATGTTATAATAGTAAGTATTTTTCTGAAGATATCATTTACAATTTTGCCCTGTTTTTTCTGTTCTCGTTTTTGTTGAAGTTTACTTAATGAATAAATAATGTCGTTCTCTACAGTATTCTGCAATTAGCTTAGCCGCTGTCAGATTTACTATCTCTCCAACCAGGACTGGGTTCCCCACATCGCTCTGCTGGCATCAGGTGGGGGTCAGAGGGCAGCCGTGGGTCTGATGGGTTCCCTCTCTCAAATGGAAAAGGATGGTCTGCTGGACCCTCTGCTTTACATAGGAGGAGTCTCTGGGTCAACGTGGTAACAATCACAGTTTCACACATATAATCACGTTTGTGTAACGAGAGCTGAACAGCTGCTGATGCATGATGGGACATGTCAATGTGATGATGGGATATAATTGGCATATTATGATATTTATATGGGGCTGGAAGAGCTACTAAAAAATACCTAATGACAGAAGATAACTACCAAAAACAAACCATTTTATACTCAATAATGATTTCATTGGATGTGTTAACTTGTCTGTCCAGAAGAGAGGGTCAGTGATGGCTTTGAGGTGGAACAGCACAAGGCGCTCAAATGCCTTCATCACCACAGAGGTCAGGGCGACGGGTCTGTAATCATTGAGTCCAGTGATCTTTGTTTTTTTGGGGACAGGGATGATGTTGGAGGTCTTGAAGCAGGCTGGTACGTGGCATGTCTCCAGTGAGGTGTTAAAAATGTCTGTGAACACCGGAGACAGCTGATCAGCACAGTGTTTCAGGATTGATGGAGAGACAGAGTTGGAAAAAAGCGGCTGCCAAATGACTTGACTTGCTGTCACAATAGAATATTGCTGCTACAATAGAAACAAAATATATAAAGCCTCAATGATGACAGTCTTACCTAACATTTAGCTTGGCTTTATATTTCCATATTGCTAAGTTGTTAAGGTGAGTAGATACGATGATGGAAGCAGTCTAACCAGAAATCTGGCAAGGACACTCATTTAATCGTCTTCATGACCTTACCCTCTCTAATCTTAGAAGAACACATGTGCATGACAAGTCTGATAGATCTTGTCGAGACTTCTGAATTATCATTGCTAAGAATAATACTGCTTTCTGTTCTTTCTCCTCTATGATCAAACGCTTGCATCGCTCTCCAACCCATCTGGCGACACCCTTGCTCACCAACAATGGTTGGAAATGCATGACGAGATCTCCTCAAAGCTTCGCCATCCCGGCCAGAACTGAGGCCTAACACCTGAATGCTATTCCCTGCACTCCCTAAGATGTGGCACAGCTACGACTGCAGCACTCCATCACCCATGCTACTCATGCTATGTTGGACACCACAAGAAGGAATATTGACTCTCAAACATCATCTGCACCCTTGATGTTTTAATATGTAATCTCCGCTGCCTAATTCCATTGTTGCATGCCAGATCTCGGAGACCATCGCATCTCCATGTCTGGGGTAGTCGCAGGCATGCTTCGGCGTGCCTTCGCCCCCCCCCAAGTGCAGACGCCTTGTGAGACCCATCTTCTGGTGCGGGTCCTTCTTCCCTCCTCCTCACACTTCCACTCCTTCCACCTGGAAGGGGCGCCTCCTGTCGGGCCCCACATGAGCGTGCGCGGCTGGCGGTGGACAAACCTGTCTCCGCGCTGCCTGTGTTACGCGTGTGTCAGTCTCCGGCGCGGGGGATGAGCGTTGCGTAGGGGCTGCAGGGGTCGAGGGGGCTCCGTTGCCAGTGGTGACGACACAATGAGAACGAAGCCAAGAGATTCGCTGCACCCTTATCGCGCTCCTGTCCATCCTGGGAGGGGGATCCCTCACATGTGGCTCTCTCTGAGGTTTCTACATTTTCCCCTGTTCATGGGGTTCTTTGGTAGTTTTTCCTTACTCTTGTTGACGGTGAAGGACAGGATGTCGCACTCGTTAAGCCCTATGAAACGAATCGTCTTTTGTGAATATGGGCTATACAAGTGTAGTGTGGTGGGAAAGCGGGGATAGGGAAAGGTTGCCACAACGCCACCTGGGGAGTTCCACCTCCAGGAAATACTAAAATATGGTGAGTGCAACAGCACAGGTTACGTTTGAATCACGGGGCAGGAGACGTGTTGTACTAACAAGAAAGAACTTTAATATAACAGAAATAAATACAAACAAAAACACAATGAAACGAACAAACAGAATAACAATTTAACATAAGATATAAAACACTTTTGACATGAGCAACCAGGGACAGGGCTGGGACTTACCACGGCGACGACAACCAAAGAAAAAGGGGAAGGATTAATAAACTCGCCAGCCGTGACACAGCAAACCAACAAAACGGGTTGTGAAGAAAACCCCGCCACCAGGAATTGGGTCGCCGCCTCAGGCCCACAGCACCTGACCAACAATAAAAGGATAATTAAAACATGTCCGAATTGAAAACAAAAAAACAAAACAACAAAACAACAAAATACCAACCAATACAAACACAATGTAAATGGGATTTAAAGGTTGCTAAAAACTAGGCATCCCTCCGTGGTGACCACAGTGCATGAAACAGTACTTTTTAAGAACGACACACTTCCTTGGTCCTGAGCCAGGCAGTCTTTAACTGTGGAGCCGTGCTCTTATCAGCCACAACAGTTCATAAAAGTGTGTTTAGGACAGTGCAATCTCCAGTAAAAGCCAAAACAGCAGGTCCGTCTGAGGCGTGGTGGCCAATGACGGCCGACAAAGGAGCAGGGCCTCGAGGAAGGCGAAATAAACAAATTTAATAATTAATCTGATAAGATAACAGAATTTGGTGAATAATGGGGCCATACGCACCCTGCAAGCCAAGGCACAGTCACAGCAACCCGGAGGGTGGGAGTCTCCCCCAGCCGTAGATGAGTCCAGCTGTAGCATGACATAAACAGTCAGCTGGGGTAATATAAGCAAGAGACGGCAGACAACGTTACTTACAAAGCAGACCCGCAACTGCACCCTGAAGGTCCCCCGGCGGAGCGATCCCACGCCAGCAGTCAGTCACGCTGCGTATGAGGAGGGATATTTAGGGGAGGCGCTCGCTGTTGCACAAACATGCCAAACTCCGCCGCGGCTACAGAAGTAGCTCTTCCACGCTATCCAAGACCCACCGGAGAGGAGCGGAAACGGAAGGAGGGCGAGCCAAACACGGCTGCCTCCTTAAATACGAGACGCCTAACGACTGGCGCGCCATTGCAGCAGGTAGAGCGCCCCGCAGCGGCAGGGAGGGAGCGCGCATCTGGCTACATCTATCCCCCCCTTTTGCATCGTCAGCCCGATGGTCTGACTAACACCAAGGTCTAAAAATGGCCAACTGGGAATTAGACACCGGGCCTGGAGGTCTATTGGCCGCATGGTCCTGGTGATCTGCAGGCCGAGGAAGACGATGGACATTCGGATGGTGGCCTGCCGTGGAACGAGTAGATCTATGCAGAGCCAGCTGCCTGGGACTTGGTTGTTCAGTTGGGGACCATGAAGGAGCTGGCGGTGAGGAACCTCTAGAAGCAGGAGGTGTTGCCAGAATGGGCCTGGTCTGCAATGGGATCATGACAGGAGGGCTGTCAAGACGCATGGTACTTGGAACCACTGCAGACTGTGGGAAAAGGGTTTCAGGAACCAAGACCCATAAGTCTCCGGCACTAGAGGAATCATCATCCCGTGCCACCAAACACGGCGGAGAGGGCATCTTAGGTGGGGGATTGGTAGCCTCCTGCTGGACCATGGCCTTTAACATGTCCTGATGAACGTTTCTGACCTTCTGCAGGTCGTTCACAGGGGCCACCGTGTAAACTGCTCCATCACCGCAGGGGGCCTTCACAACTTGGTAGAACACGGAATTCCAAAGGTCTTGGATTTTATGACGACCTCTAACACCGTGGACCCTCAGGTACACTAATTTGCCTACTGTGAAAGGTAGATCTCGGACCCGCTGATCATGCCGCTCTTTCCTTTTGTTAGCAGCAACCAACAACCGTTCACGAGCACCCTCAAAAGCAACTCTGAGTCGAGCTTGGTGTTCCACCACCCAGTCCTGCACCTCGCCAGGTACTGGATCCTGAACTCGACCCAGGAGGAAGTCCACAGGAAGCCGAGGTTCCTGTCCAAACATTAGAAAGAAGGGCGACTCACCAGTGCCCTGATGAGGTGTGGTGTTGTAACAAAACAGCATCTGGGACAGACAGGAGGCCCAATCCCATTTCTGTGATACTGGCAGGGTACGAAGGAGGTTATGAAGAGTTCTATTAAACCGCTCGCATTGACCGTTACCCGCAGGATGGTATGGGGTAGTACGGGATTTTGTGACACCGTACAACGAGCAGAGCTGGTGAATCAAAGAACTCTCGAAGTTCCTTCCTTGGTCTGAGTGAAGGCGGCCCGGAACACCAAATTTATAAAACCACTCATGAACCAAGACCTGAGCCACAGTGGAGGCTCGTTGATCCCGTGTAGGGACAGCTACGGTAAACTTACTAAACACATTTGTCATGACATTTTCAAACCCGTTCCGGGAAGGTTCCAACAGCGTGAAATCGATGGCCACGATCTCATTGGGTCGAGAGGCAAGCAGGTGGCCCATAAAACTATATGGCACGTGCCCCGAGTCCTTAGCGACCTGGCAGCGCTCACACTCTTGGACCCAATTCTTTATGTCTGAAGACATTCCTGGCCAATAGCAGCGCTGTCGGACCAATTCTGTAGTCCGCTCGATGCCCTGGTGGCCGTGCTCTTGGTGAAGCTGGTTCAAGGTCTCCTGCTTGAGAACTGCAGGCAAGATTAACTGGAAAGACTCCTCTCTCCCATTTGAGCGGAAGACTCAGCGGAGAAGAACCCCATCTTTCTCCAGTAGGCGGTCCCATTGGTGCAAAATCGCCATGACTGGCTTGGACAATTGTTGCCTTTCAGCCAAGGTAGGCGGCGCTTTCCATCGCCAAAACACAAACACATCTTTTAGAAAGGGATCATCCTGCTGCAAGGAATGGAGATCAGATACAGAGTGGGATGGAAGAGCTGAGACAAGGGACTGAGTTGCAGACATCACCGGATCTGGGTGTGGCCCTTGCTGAAAGCCTAGGGGGACTGAAGTGCCAGGCAAGACATGAGCAACTAAATGGGAGCCAGAAACATACTGCCGTGAGAGGGCATCAGCGTTCCTGTTGCTGCGACCTGAACGATACTTGATGGCAAAGTCAAAGTCGGCTAACTGAGCAGCCCATCGTTGCTCTGTGGCACCCAATTTAGCGGATTGGAGATAGCTCAACAGGTTGTTGTTGGTATAGACAAGGCACTAATGCCCCAACAAATACTCCCGGAACTTCTCCGTCATGGCCCACTTGAGTGCAAGGAATTCCAGCTTCATGGAACTATAGTTCGACATGTTGCGCTCGGTGGGCCGAAGGCCTCTGCTTGCATAGGCCACAGGTTTCACGCCATTATAAGTCTGCTGTGAGAGGACAGTCCCAAGACCACTATAGCTGGCATCAATTTCTAAAATGAAAGGCCGCGAAAAGTCGGCATATATTAGCACGGGGGACGAGACCAACTTTGACTTCAAGGCCTCAAAGCTCGCCTCACACTGAGGTGTCCATGCAGCACCCAAGGTTTGGCCTGGCCCCTTCTTGGACTTGGTACCTGCCAGCTCGGCCACTAGTTTATGCAGCGGGCCAGCCAGCTTTGCAAAACCCTCTACAAAGCGACGGTAGTAGCTGGCGAAACCCAAAAAGGAGCGCAGTTCTGATATATGATGGGGGCGCTGCCAATGAGCCACAGCCTCGATTTTCTTGGGGTCTGTGGAGATTCCCTGGCTTGTGATGACATGCCCCAAGTAACCAACCTCCCCGTCGAAAGAATGCACACTTTTCGAGCTTTGCTTTTAGGCCTTCCTTTTGGAGCCGACCAAGCACTATTTCCAGCCTCTGCAGATGTTGTTCAACAGAAGAGGAGAAGACAATAATATCATCCAGATAAAGTAGCAAGGACTGACCCTGATCGTTACCAAACATCCTCTGCATCAGACGCTGGAAAGTGCTTGGGGCATTACACAAGCCAAAAGGCATGCGATTGAACTCGAAAAGGCCAAATGGTGTACAGAATGCAGTTTTGGGTCGGTCCTGTTCTGCCATAGGGACCTGGTTTTAACCACTGGCCAGATCGATGGTGGAAAACCAGCAAGCCCCAGAGAGTGCATCCAAGCTCTCCTCGATGCGAGGCAGAGGAAATGCATCCTTTCTGGTCTTACTGTTAAGGAGGCGATAATCCACGCAAAAGCGCAGGTTCCCATCCTTTTTCCTTACCAATACTATGGGTGATGCATATGGACTACTGCTCTCCCTAATGACCCGGGACTCCAGCAGCTGATTAATGTGAACCTTCACTTCTTCGTACTCTGAGGGAGGGATACGCCGGTACCTCTTCCGGACAGGGACCTCATCGAGCAGAGGTATGTCATGGGAGAGGAGGTTGGTGCAGCCCAAATCACCTTCATGGGTTGAAAAGACGGATTGATACTTGCGTATTAGAGAGTTTACACTGGCTTGCTCATGCTCAGTCAATTCAGACAGATCTAGTGACTCTAACCCAGAGGTAGCCAACACGGTGCCCGTGGGCACCTGGTCACCCGCAGGGACCCCGCGAGTCGCCCGCAAGGCATGCTCTAAATTAAAAAAAAAAAAAAGATTTTTTTAAATGAAGGAAAAAAAAAGAAGAAATGATATTTGAAATTTAAAAAAAAGTCAAACCGCCATCTCACTCTACGCTGAGAGAAGCTAGCGGGAGCAGCAACGATGGCGAGCTAGATGTGTTTTTTACCCCCCAAACTGAAGAAAACATGGCAGAAAAATGAAAGAAAACATACTATTTTCATAATGATTGGGAGGAAGAGTTTTTTTTTACAACAGTGAAAGAAAAATGTGTGTGTCTCATTTGCGGGGCAACTGTTGCGACGGCAAAGCGGCACAATGTGGAGCAGTGGTCGCCAACCCGTCGATCGCGATCTACCGGTCGATCTCCCAGTCTTCACTGTCGATCCCCCAACTCTCTGGACTCACTGGCTGTCGTCGCGCCGCAGATCAGCTGTGTGTCGGTTGTCTGACCTGCTGGTTTATCTCCTGCATTTCCTTCAATACAAGTCGGATTATGCACGAGACTAGATGTCAGGACTCTGCGGTATGAAGATGCACATCTTTCGGTCTGTCGATAACAATCAATGCCCCGTTGGAACAAATGAGTGGATTCAGAAAGTGAAACGCTGGAGTGCTTTTACTTTGAAACGTGTTCAGAAAGTGTTGTAAATACATTTGTGTCTTAAACAGATAAACATTGTGGTTCACAGCAGATTAAACAGAGAAGACGATCTTTCACCTGAGTTTTAATGTTTATCTGATGAATTTATGTCACAAACAAATGGTTGCAACACTTTCTGTAAGCCTTTTCAAAATAAAAGCACTCCAGAGTTTGTTAATGATATCCATTCCCTTGTTTAAAAAGTTTTTTTTATTGTGAAATATTTGCAGGAGCGGAAAGATGCACGGCTTCATACTGTGTAGTAATGGTATTTATACAAGGGACTTCTTTCATACAAGACAATAATCCTATTTGTGGCCATATTAAAACAAAAGCCTATATGTAAAAACATTGTGCTGCAGTAGCAGCTCCTCTGCAGAACATGATGTGGAACTGAGAAGCTACATATTTTGCATTGTAAATATGAATTGATATTAATTTGAATATTGTCATTGAATAGAACAAGTTGCACAACTGCCTCTCTTTGTGTATATTTATTTATTGTACATTCAGCCTTTAACAGAAATTGCAAAAAATAATAAATATGACCCTCCTAAGTGGGTTTTTTGGAAGATATCAGGGTGGAAGCTCTCGGCTTACGTTTGGAATTAAAAAGTGCTCTTGGGCTCGAAAAGGTTGGTGACCACTGCTCTAACCTATCTGACACTGAGGGGGCAACTGTATGGGAGGAGACAGTTGCCAAGGTTGACCACTCCTTAGTGTTCCCAGAGGTGCTGAGCACTTGTTGGCTGCTTTTCCTTCACTGCGGTCCAACTCATCCCAGACCATCTCAATTCGGTTTAGGTCGGGTGATTGTGGAGGCCAGGTCATCTGACGCAGCACTCCATCACTCTCCTTCTTGGTCAAATAGCCCTTACATAGCCTGGAGGTGTGTTTGGGGTCATTGTCCTGTTTAAATACAAATGCTGGTCCCACTAAGCGCAAACCAGATGGGATGGCATGTCGCTGCACAATGCTGTGGTAGCCATGCTGGTTAAGTATGCCTTGAATTTTGAATAAATCACCAACAGTATCACCAGCAAAGCACCCCCACACCATCTCACCTCCTCCTCCATGCTTCACGGTGGGAACCACACATGTAGAGACCATCCGCTCACCTTTTCTGCATCTTACAAAGACATGGCAGTTGGAACCAGAAATCTCAAATTTGGCCTCATCAGACCAAAGTACAGATTTCGACTGGTTTAATGTCACTTCCTTGTGTTTCTTGGCCCAAGCAAGTCTCTTCTTCTTGTTGGTCTTCCTCAGTAGTGGCTTCTTTGCAGGAATTCAACCATGAAGGCCTGATTCACGCAGTCTCCCCTGGAAAGCTGATGTTGAGATGTGTCTGCTACTTGAACTCTGCGAAGCATTTATGTTGCCTCTAATCTGAAGTGCTGTTAATTTGCGGTTTCTGAGGCTGGTAACTCGAATGAATTTATCCTCGGCAGCAGAGGTAACTCTTCGTCTTCCTGTCCTGGGGCGATCCTCATGAGAGACAGTTTCATCATAGCGTTTTATGGTTTTCGCGACTGAACTTGATACATTAAAAGTTCTTGAAATTTTCCAGATTTACTGACCTTCCTGTATTAAAGTAATGATGGACTGTCATTTCTCTTTACTTAGTTGAGTGGTTCTTGCCATAATATTAGATTAGAACTTCAGTCGAATAGGCCTATTTGTCAGGATGCGCAAAAATGGAAAACGTGAACCCAGAAGCACGACACTTCAGTTCTGGTTTATTGGATGATAAGAGGTCAAACACCAGGCAGACAGTCAGAGGTAGAAAACAAATCTGATAGGGAGCAGGCAAAAGGGAATCCAGGGTCCAAAAGGCAGCTCAGAGCAGAGATGAGGCAGAAGAGTGAAACAGGGATAACGCACACTAGACGATCTGGCAGAGAACAGAAGAAATGGGCCGGTATATATACTGGGTGACTAATGACTGATGGAAAGCAGGTGAGTCTGGGGGTGGGGCAGGTAATGGGATCCGTGGGAAGACGTGATGCAGAGCAGGGGGGAGTGGCTGAATTCTGAAATGACATGAGAATTAGTACATGAAAAATAAGATAACAGACAATGAAAATGTTATGAGCTGACTGAAGTTGTGACGCTATTCACTGTATAGAACTGTGCACCAATCCTGCCTCTGCACAACACAACTGATGGTCTCAAACACATTAAGAAGGCAAGAAATTCCACAAATTAACTCTTGACAAGGCAAACCTGTTAATTGAAAACCATTCCAGGTGACTACCGCATGAAGCTGATTGAAAGAAGGCCAAGAGTGTCTTCAATATTAATCTGCAATGTAGAAAGATATAAAATAAAGAAAAAGCATTGAATGAGAAGGTTTGTCCAAACTTTTCACTGGTACTGTACATTCCATTGCTATATACCGTAGTCAGTTCACAAAGTAAAGTCCAGTCCAGAAGCATCCACCATGTCCAAAACTGGTTGTCATATCTTGATAAATCCTTTGACATTGTCATGCAGGATAGATGTCAGTTTTGCCAGAGGGAGTATTCATTTTGAGGAGTTTCTATTGCGCAAGTGGTTTCCACACCACACACGTGTATAATAATGTGCAAGATACTTGATCTCAGAACAAGCAGAGGCAGCGTCAGCTTGACAAGCCCTCAGTCTGTAGCCAGTCCACCCTCAGAGATCCCAGATTTGATCCTCAGTGCAACATTAGTGCAGAACTCCAGGACAAGCTGGCCTCCCCCTCTGCCTGATGGGCTCCATGGTTTGGCCTTCTGGGTGTGAAAACAGCCTCAATTCGAAAGGTGGAAATTTGAATTTGGCAACTTGTTCACCAAACTCCAAACTTAGGTGTTAATGTCAATGTGAGTGTCTGAGGTGAGGGACCCAGTGGTGGATTTTTGAAAAGGTTTTCCATTTGTATTTAAGTGTAACAAACGTCAAGGACCCCAAAACATTTCAGTGTAGCAATAGCTAATATAACTCATGGAAAACCAATGAGAATAGTTTCAAAAACACAGTCATGAAAGAGATCATTATAATAAAATAATCAAGACAAATTGCCCCTCCTCATGATGCAGGAACATTGCACAGTCCAATAAACATTAACGACCCCATTGAAACAGGCCTGATGCAACTTGGAGTCCTTTTGTCAATCAGCCAGAAAAGACTCCAGCAGCAACCGCCGCCCTGGAATTGGTATCTCATTAATAAATACCTTAAGTTACTAAAATGACACGACTGAGAAGAAAGTTAGTTAAATGGGTGTTATGTGAAGCCGAATGTGTATAGTTATTTATCTGTTTTGAGTGTCGTGCTATAAAGCATCAACTAAGTAGATGAATGGTTGGAAAGAGTTCAGTCTTTGTACACCAGCACGTGTATGCCCAATGTATGTGAATGGTCACGTGACTTGCGCTTTCAGGCATGTGAGGACATGATCACACATATGCAGATGCAAAGTGAATATCAAAGTTCACCGAAGCTGAACCCCACAGAAAGCCACGCTGCGATTTGCCTCGGCACAGGAAGTGAATGTTTTATTCACCTCCTAGCTCACACAGATTTAAAGTGAACAGGAAGCGAAGGTTAGCCACTGATACATAGTATGGACAGGGATCAATGCTCATGATTACATCACTGAATCTTTATTAGAAATGATTATCATTAAATGCTGCAACTTAATTTAGTGAATCACTACATGGAAAATAGTTAAGTTTCTAAAATGCAGAAAGCTCATTATACACAAACTTAGCACTGGATTTATGAATAGCAGGTGCAAACCAATCTTGAGCCTTGTAGCCAATATTGATGAAACAGAGATTGCGCTCTCTGTATTGAATGTGCAGCTTTTCAAATTGTAGCAGTTTTAGTTTCTACTTTTTAGTTTCATAAATAAATAATATATTCAGTATTTGACACCAGGTGGGTGGTGATGTGAAGTTTTGAAACAGCATGTAGATCTTCATGTGTCTACTACTGTCCAAGTGATACCTTTTACATATCTTTCCCAAGGGGTCAAGGATGTGTTTAGGGGAGACTTGGACTCAAATACTGGCTGTAGGACTGGGTGTGACACCGGATTTAAAGTAGCTCGCTGTCTTAAACTGGACTAAAAGTTAAAAGCCTGCTCCTGACCTCTACTGGACGAAATGAGCATTACACATCATGACCTGAGAGCGTTGGCTGGAATGGAGCTACATGCTAATGGGGTTCAAAATGTCATGTTTTTTCCTGAAGGTGACTTTTGAGGAAAGGTCACGAGGCCATTTAAGTCAGTATAGTTGTCAGAAACGGATCCATTAGGATGGATATGGACAGTTAAGGAATGTAACAGTCCTACTTGGTAAACATACATTTCTCTCTGTCACAGTTGTCAAGTATGGAGGGTTTCAAGGGCCAAAACTAAAAATATAAAATACATAAATAATTATATAAATACATGAATAAATACATCAATAATTTTATAATATGCTCAATGAATAGATTCATAATAATTTCGGTGTCACTCAGGGCTGATATCATTCCTATTTGCTCTGTAATGCCCTCAATCATATGTAAAAAGGCATATGAATTTGTTCAGCTACAGCAAACATTTCTACTATTGTAGCACAC